>VXBX01005159.1:207557-276231 GCA_013400415.1 Scytalopus superciliaris
CCAGCAGCTGCGTGTTGTCGCGGGCCAGCGCCCGCAGCAGCGCCTCCCGCCGCGGGCCGGCCCCGCGCAGCGCCGCCGCAGCAGGCGGGTTGCGGTCCAGCGCCAGCAGGTTGCCCAGGTCGAACTCCAGCTCCAGCTCCTTCTCCACCGCGATGCTCCGCCGCTTCTCCGCCTCCTGCTCCTCGGCGGCCGCCAGCACCGCCTCCACCCGCACGGCCGCCATGGCGGCGGCGGCAGCACGTGCGAGCCGCCCCGGGAGCGCGGGAAAGCCCCTCCGGGGCGCGCGAAATCCCCTCCGGAGCGCGGGAAAGCCCGTCCGGGTCAGCGCGCCGGAACCGCCGCGCCCGGAACTGCCCCGGCCGGGGCGGGCCCCGCGCCATGCCCGCATGGAGATGTAGTCCCGGCAGGCTCCCCTGCCGTGTCACCGCGCCTTGGCCGCTCGGCAGCCCTGGGCTACGGGCAGGCGATTCCAATCCCGGAATCACTTAGGTTGGAAAAGGCCNGCCGAGCGAGGCGGTGGAGACGCGGGCGATGCGGGCGGCCTGGCGCAGCTCGGCGCGGTCCTGGTGCCCGGTGGGGCGCAGGGGGGCGGCGGGCACGGCGGTGCGGGCGCGGTGGGCCCGCGCCAGGTTGCGCAGCCGGTTCNGATTCCAATCCCGGAATCACTTAGGTTGGAAAAGGCCTCTGAGATTATCGAGCCCGACCTGGGACCGAACATCACCGTGCCAATTAGACCGTGGCACTGAGTGCCACCTCCGGTCTTTCCTTAAACACCTCCAGGGACAGGGCCTCCACCACCTCCCCGGGCAGCCCATTCCAATGTTTAACCGCCCTCTCCGTGAAGAAATTACTCATAATGTCCATCCAGCACCTCTCCTGGCACAGTTTGAGCCTCTTCCCCGATCCTGTCACTTACTACGTGGTAGAAGAGACCAACCCCCACCTGGCTACACTCTCACGCCATTGTAGAAAGCGATAAGCCACCCCGACCCCCCTCTTCTCCAGGCTAAAGAACCTCAGCTCCCTCAGCAGCTCCTCCAGAACGTGCCCTGTAGGGTATCACCAGTGACACCGATGAAATGCCCAGTGACACCCAGGCAGGGGCTGGCGTGACCCCAAACCAGTGTCCTGCTGCCACTACGAGGGGTGCTGAGGTGCAGGCTGTGTGGGGAGAGCCTGCAGGTGAGGGGAGACAAATGCCAGGAGCCCAGAGGTGGGCCCATGGCAGAGCCGGGGGGCCCTGCAGCTTCCCCTACCCCTGCCAGCGCTAGGGATGTGCCGTGGCACCCAAACACTGAGCGGGGCAGGGGCCGCGACACAGCAGCGTGCTTTGCTCACAGTTTGCAGATGCATTTGCTGTTGTTGTTGTTTTCTTTCTTCCCCCTTGTTTAGCATGTGATTATGTCTGACACTCCCTGCTGTAAAGCACTGCCTGTAAGCGCTCCCTGCAGCACCGAAACTCGGGTATTGTGTTTCAGGCGCCCAGGGAGCCACACAGGGGGTGCGGGGATATCGCCCTGCAGGCAAGGGAGCATTCGGGCAGCAGTGTCTCCTGGTGGATGTCTCATCAGGCATAACTGCAAGTGAGGTGATGGGTGGTATGGTGTGCACCCAAAGGTCGGATGGGTCAGAGACATCGCCATGCTATTTTTAAACAAATGAGCTACGGGAGAATCTTTTTATAGCTATACAGTGGTTGGGCTTGTATGGCCATGACATTTTGAGCTGATCCCTGATGCTCTAAAAACAACTTCATGGTAGCACTAAACTATAGCTGAGGGAAGTGATGGGAGTTTTTATATTAGGTACAGTTCTTAACTATGCTATATCACATTTTTGCCTTTATGGTAGATTCGGAGTGATGGAAATAATTCGGAGTGTAATGCCACAGCAGTATTGTTGAAATGAAAACAAAATGTAAGATGAAGACAAACAGCTCATTCTCAAATTCTAATGCCTAGCAAACATATCACAACTCACTCTTTTTAAGTCTGATAATTCCCCCCCCCAAGTCAACAGTTTTGAGCATGATTTGTGCACTGTGGAGCAGCAGAGACCCTGTGTATTTAAATCCAAGCCGGATGGCACGGACTATTTTCTCATTTACCACAAGATGGCGTTGGATAATATTTTGTTCCCCGATTTAGACAGCTCACCTGGAATTGCAGATAAGATTAATTTTAAATACAATTATTTGAAGAGATGCATATCACTATCTAGATTTAGGCATACATTTAAACTTTTGAACTGCAAAGTCCACTGTTTTGTCAGTCTGGTTAATAGCTTTGCACTGGTCCATGTCCCCTCCTGTTTTATCTGTATGCAGCTAATATCTTCTTGTTCTTTTGGCCTCTATTTATACAAAGCCCAGAATGTTTCAGGTAAATGCCTGGGACTAAGAGGACATTTTTGGTAATATCTATTGCACTTCCTAAGTTGCTTGAAATGTTAATGATTATCACTGGAATAGCAGAAGGAGTGCATGCCAGGAACTGATCTTTTTTACCTGAAAACATGTGGAAGAATTTCGAAGGTAAAAATTACTTTCTGGAAACTGCTGTGTAGAGCTGAATTCCAGCCTTTTTACGCATTCCAGAAATCTGCACCTCAGAGCACAAGCGTGTTTTTGGTGTTTGCAGTTTGTGGTTTCATGGTGTGGCTGGCAAGGTGATAGCTGGAAGAACATTTGAATGGATTTGTAAACTAAGATTTGCAAATAGTCATGGATATTTTGGGGAACTGTCCCATTCTGGAAGGGGCTTCTGAGATGCTCACTGTAGTAATCACAGCCATGCTTCAAGCTTGTACTCCCAGTTTAGAGCTGGGAATTAAAAACAGGCATACTGCTTCTGTTAAGGGAATAGTGGTGTGGGGGTGTGGGTACTGCTCCAAGTTTAGGCTTATCAAAAGCTGAAAGGGTGATGCCAATGTTGAATTACAGATAATAGCTTTTAGGAAATGAATGCTTTCATTATCTCATGCTTGCTCCAGCTTATTTAATGGACTTTTTCAGCACCATTTGGAAGAATGAATTTTTAGAAAAGTTTATGCATATTGATCATCTCTGCTTTTGGGTTCTTGGGCTCCTTTTAGTGTCTCAAATACTGCATTTCTCGACCTGCTGGTGGGCTGGATTTGTAAGTGCTCAGCCATAGGCTTGAAAGCATCTAACTGTGGGCACTTGCAGTCCATAGTTAATGAAACAATTTCATCATTGCTTTCCCTTTCTGTGAGGTTCTTCATCTCGTCAGTATGAACAACAGTAATACATGTCATGGTGTGTGTACATGCTTAATACCTTAGTGTGTGAGTGTTTGCTTGCTTTCTTTACTGTGAGGTGACCAGGCAGAATCTGGATGCTTTTGCAAAGTACAAGTTTTCTTTGGGGTGAAGAAGGCTGAAAAGTTTTGGGTTTTTTTATAAAAACTACATAAAAGTTTTAACTGCACGAAAAACATAAAATGGCAGCATATAATTTGCAGAAACACTTGTTCAAAAGTTTAATAGAAAGCATAATGCAGGATATATATGATGCACCAAAAGAGCTACAACATCAATGTGATATACTGTCAGGTTTGTTTTTCTTTTGGAAAAGAATAAAGAATTATTGTACTTATATTTATTTTTGTAGTTTCTGTTCAGCTGGGCTACAGCTTTAAGTTTGTGTTTGATAGGAACTGCTCTAATATACAGGATTCATGTCTCACTGTTAGTGATACCATTAACTCAGATTTACTCTTCAAACTT
This sequence comes from Scytalopus superciliaris, assembly GCA_013400415.1. Taxonomy (NCBI): domain Eukaryota; kingdom Metazoa; phylum Chordata; class Aves; order Passeriformes; family Rhinocryptidae; genus Scytalopus; species Scytalopus superciliaris. The sequence goes on from VXBX01005159.1 coordinate 211,305, forward strand.
TTGCCAATTACCTCTGGATGGCAGTAGATGTAGTTACAAGATGATTCAACCAATTCATAAGCCTGCTGTGAGGATTGTTATGAAGAACACTTTTATCAGGAAAACTCAAAGTGCTGATAATTTTAGCAAATAGTAGAAAGTGCCCTTAAAATATCCACACTATCTCCAGATCGTTGCCTTCCACTGACTTTGTTCAGTACACTTTGAAGTAAAAATCTGTATTGTAGGATTTCTTCATATAAGGGGGAAGTTGTTTGCTCACTGAAGCTAAAATTAAGTACAATAGTTTATGGACCAAATTCTGCTTCTTGATAATTCTTTTTTACCCCTGTAGGATCTATTTCATGTATTTCAGCATGTGTCTTATTTCCTGGGACAAATAAGTGCCTTTTTAACCCAAATAATGAAGCACAGGAGCACAAATTTGGCTAAAGAAAGGCTCTTTCCTAGTCACTAGTTCATGTAACGTGAAAAGAATTGTCTTTAAGCAATAAAAAAAAAATGCAAAAACTTTAGACACAATCTTTTATAAAATATGAGAACTGACTTCAGCAGTATAACAATAACACACCTGCTAGTCATAGTTTTTCCTATTAGAAAAGTTAAATTACTCATTACAAATAATGGGTTGTTTCTTCTCATGGTTTCATGAGTGTAAGGCCTTACTAGGAATCTGATAAGGGATATGCTTAATTCTAAGCAAGTTCTGTTGATATTGCTGCTATTATCTGTGCTCACATGCTTAAAAACATTTCTGATTAGTTTGTAAATGGGCAGGTGTTCTGTCTGAAGGTTTAATGTGACTGTAGCAGAATGCTGTATTTGTGAAAAAAACTTGCAGCTAAAACTCAGGGGGCTGTAGCTCTTGTTCCAAAACCTAAGACTGGGTAGTTGGGAATGCAGTTACAAGTGAATAACAAGGCAGAGCCTGATTTTTGGTGCAGAAGCCAGAACACAGATAGCTGGTGAGATAGCAGGGAGATTTGGATGACTGAAGGCACTGTGGAAAGTGATGGGTCGACCATAATCTATTTTCATCATTTGACTGCTTGTGACTGTGTGGTTTCACTGAACTGATTTTGGGTAAACAAAACACAGCTAAGCTAATTTGAGGCCTTCCCAAGTGCTTGATGCCTATCTTGCTATGCGTTAGGGAATCAGATTGAGAACAGATTGTGATGTGGTTTGCTTTTTTTATGAGCTCTACAGTGACCTGATTTTTTTTTTTTTTTGAGAAAGTTTTCTTGTAGCATGGTCTTAATATTAGAAGTACCACCGATTGTGTGGCTAAGTTTTGTTGGGTGTTTTTTAGGATAATTTAAAGAACAGAGTGAGAACTTTATCAGGCAGTGATGGAAAGAATGGCAACATAGTAACACATTCTTTTTCTAGGGTCAGTCCTTCTTATCACCTGTCTAGAGTAGACCTACTTTTTGGCATAAGATTACTTCTACAAGCTAAGAAAAAAAAAAAGCCAATGAACGCATTTTCTTCTTTTAGAACAAATCTGTCATGCACAGAGAACTGCCCTTGATTAAGCCTGCACTTGGAACCAGAAGAACAAAACTGGTTCCTCTTGGATTGGGCTCATGGTTGGAAATATCTCTGACACTGGGAGCAAGATGGAACATGTAAGTCTTGATCCATGACATGAAAGATGTGCCATAGTCACTACTGATTTTTGTTGACAGAAGGACACAAGACAAATCAATTGGAACAGGAGGTTCAATACTGTGAATATGAGAGAGGGGTATGTCTGCTGACAATGACTGTGCCAGTTCCTATAGTCTAATGCTTTTGTGAGTCAGGAATAATCCATTTCCCAGCAGTGGCCTTCTTGGGACATGTTTTCAACAGAAAACCTCAACCTTTTATGTGCAGGTAATACTGCACATAAATGCAAATACTCCATGCATGTGACCAAACTTATGCAGATAACAGTGTTCATATATGCAAGAGAGATTTAACTATTGATTTTGATAAAATCAAGAAGACGAGACCTGATCTCAAAGCAAGGCAATGCAATGCATTTAGGACCATGATTCTTCAGAGATTCATTGGGTAACTTTGAACCTGAGGCTAGGCATAGATCCAAGCCTCATTTCATACCCACACCACAACCTTTTCACACACCAGAACTGCCTGACTCTTCTCCCAGCCTTTACTGGATGACATGGAGATGTATGCTGAAGTGCTGCTTGCCAAAGGTGCTTTCAAAGCCTTGGCACTACTTGACAGCAAGGAAAAGACTCCACAAACATGGCTTGTAACCTTTTATCCTCCACATTTCCATTCATCAGCCGGGCTGATCTGTCAGAATAGAATTTTGTCCTCAATGAATTTTCAAACGATTTTGTTCTTAAAGGTACATTAAAGACTTCAAGGTCTTGCTAATACATTTTCACTTGACAGTTGTCAATGAAATGGGAAAGAGGTCTTGGTTTAGATCTCTTTGTACACGTAAACATGGCACTTTACAGGTTCAGTCCAAGATATTAGAGATGTTTTCAACCACATGTAACCACAGGTGACTTGTGTAAGACAAGAATCATCTAAAAACTTGTATGAGCATCTACCTATATTGTGGTTCAGAATAAATTAGGGGCAATTCTGTTAAACAAATATTTATCATTCTGAATGTCATACAGCCTAAGGCTGTGACTCTACATCATTACCCAGTGACAACAGATTTGGTTAAAATATATCTTATGCTGAAAAAGAAGTCCTAGAGATTAATATAGTCATTTCACATGTTTTAGAGCATGCTTACTGGCTAGCTGAATCAGCATGGCTTCTGGGGTGGGGTGGGAGTGGGAATTCGTGGCTCGGCAGAGGGAACAGCAATCTCTCAAACTGGTTTTGTCCCTGAGGGAATTAACCACAGCTTGACTCACAGTCAGGGATGGCTTCCCTTGGAGAAGCAATCATGATTTGTGCCTACAGCAGCCTACCAAACCTCTTCTTGGAGAAGTCCCTCTTGTAAAGGTGGCTTAACTGCTCAGTAGCAGCAGAGACCTCCAGTAACTGCTCGTGTAGCAACCAGAGCTTGCAGCTTGGTGCATTAAGGGAAACTGGCAGCAATTTGCTGTTACTTTAGTATAATATATTATAAACTAAACTGATTGCTACATAGGTTTTTCAGTCGTTCCTGCAAAGGGTTTTGTGAGCATCTCAGTGGGGTGGGATGCGGATAGCTGGAAGCAGGAATGACGTTGGCTGTCACAAGGTAACCTCCCTGCTGCTGCTGCTGCTGCTGTGGAATCAGAGCCCTCAGAGCTGGAGCAGGAAATCCCTGTCCTAATCTGCAGTCAGAGCTCTTGGGTCCTCAGAGGGGAATGAGATTCTCTGAGCTATTCAGAGCCTCCCTTGTGATGCCACAAACCCAAATCAGCTGTTCTGTACAGTGCATCCTTATTCTTTTAGTTTTCTGCAGAGTTCCTCTGTTCATCAACTGCTGTGCTACAAGAAAAAAGTGCCAAATGGGATAAAATCTCAGTTTCTAGACTCTGTCTACAGGCACTGTGGGAACTGCTCCATCTGTAATTTTTCTGAGTTACTGAGGAAATTTTGAAGCAGCAGCAGGGCAATTTTGTGTATAGCAGTAGTTAGGAGCAATAAAATGAAAAGAAATAAATATTTTCACACTATAAATGAAAAGGACAAGCTAAAAGATTTGCTTCTTTAGCCAAGGGTGCTTGAACAGCTTAATCCACCATACTGTTGGTTTAAAACCTGCAGATTACTCATATAGCTCATGTTCAATCTCTGGGACTACCTGTTAGTGTGAGGTGCTGTATAGAAATAGGAGCATTTGCTGGGTTGCTTTTGTTTATCCTTTCTCTATAGCATGTACAGAGTGAAGCACTTGCATTCTCTGACTGCCCAAATATCCCTGGTTCTGACAGAGGACACCTTCCTTTTCTCTTGAAGATGATGCAACATCTGCCTACTCTCTGGGCTTCAAACGTTTGCCTTGCTGCATCCAGAGCTTCAGAGAGTGCTCCACATAACCCCTCACCTATATCCTTGTTTGTTGCTTATCACTTTCATTGTCCCTCCTTCTTCACTGCTTTAAAGCAGATGTAGAATCACAGAATAGTTTGGGTTGGAAGGGACCTCTAAAGGCCACCTAGTCCAACCCACCTGCAATGAGCATGGACATATTCAACTCAATCTCCAAGGCCTGCTAATTCTCATGAGTTTATTTACTTGTTCCTGTATTTGAAGCTGTTCTTCATAGTCTGCGCTCTACCCTGATCATGTCCATTAGTATTTTTAATTATTTCTGTGATACACCAAGCTTGAAGGCATGTAATTTGTGAGGAAATCTTGCTGCAGCCCACAGCCTGTCTCTGGACTAGTTTGTTGGTGGACTGAAGAGCCACTTGTGGTGCCCAGGTGTGTCAGAGCTTGGGTTTCTGGTGCAGGTTTATAGAGCACTTCTGGGGACCTGAAAAAAGTATCTACTAAATTGGGTGAGTAAACTAGGCTTAACTTTCCTATAATGCCCTGATATAAATGGCATGATAAGTGTGAATGGTGAGGTAAGTGTGAGAAACAGGTGTTGGTAAGTTTCAGAAAGAGTTGGTGGTAAATCTGCGTACTCGTTGAGTTGTAAATTAAACTTATGATGTTACCAGTCAATTAAAGGATCATGGAAAATTCCAGCTGAACCTTTGCTGTGGGCAGGGTTATGTATTGGAAAGCAATTGTTTTTCACTCATTTACTAAGGCCTTGCCTGGTTTTTTTATCCTACACCAATGAAAATACAGGCACCTACAATCAGAGAAAGCAGCTGAAAGAAGAGGAAAGCTACATGGAAAAGTACTTTCTAAATGCATTTTAGAGGATCAGTAGGGAAGAAGGCGGTGAGCAACATCTCTTTAAATGAATGGTTTGAATGATTGCAGCTTTTCCTTCACTCCAATTTACTCAAGCTGTGTGAAACAGCTCTAGATAAAGCATATTCTTATTATGTTTTTGCTGATTAGAGAAAGAAAAAACCCCAACCCTGTAGGTGGTTTAGGTCTGAACTGAGGATATTCACAGATCTTGGGAGATATTCTTGTTCAGGCTATGGATTATTATGATGGAAGTATCTGACACTAACTCTGTGTCTTCTAAATAAACCCTCTAAACTCAAAAATTTGAACAAAAAGAAAAGTAGATGGGATGCTACCAAATATCTACTTAGACAAAAAAGCCTGGGTTTGGACTGGAAGTTCAAAGATTTGTGTTCATCATCTCAATGGATTTAGCAGTGGTCTTCAAGGTGTCATGAAGTCTTTGTTTTACATATAGGAAAAATGTACTTTGACTGCAGTATTGACTGCTGTCCCTGGAAAAAATATTGATCTTGCTTTCATACCTTCACACTTGAGTTTGCATTTTCTGTGTAAATTACACTAGTTTAAAATTACTTACATACAAAAAGAAACTATCTTTGTAAACCTCTTTTCTTACCTCCCTTCAGTTAGCTACCTTTGTATTGCATGCTAGCCATTTGTGTTTTGCTTTGTTTTGATTTTGAAGTTTAAACCTAGGCAGACATTCATTAAACATGAATTGAAAAATGTAATTAACTGAAGCCTTGATCTCTTCTACAAACCCACCTTTTTTTTTTTTTTTAAATATGCAGATTTGCTGAGATGTGATCAAACAGGACACAGGCTATGATTCTGAGTTAGTTTCATTATAATTTTGGAAAATTCAACAGATTGTTGCAAACTTGCTCTTTGCAAAATGCCCAGATGTACAAGCCCCCGAAGTCACTTGAAATACTCCTTTGTTCTGCTGTCTTTCAGGGTGGTAGCATAACAGCAATTTTCAAGGAAAAGTTGCTTTCACATTATGCTTCTGTCTGAAAACGGATGGGATGACAGAGCTTTCAGGGTCCAGAAGACACATTTAAACTGTAAATGCATAGCAAACTTTGCTGTAGCAGCACTAAAAGCATGTCACTACTTTACTATTTGCATTAGATAGAGAAAAGAAAAATTTAGCCAGGTTTTCCATGTGTTGTGGGCAGTGAGTGGGGCTTGCTAAGATAATGAGGGCTTATGCTAAATGAGAGGTGTTCAGACATAAAATACACTGACTGCTACCTTACTTCATCTCTCAGCTTCATCTTAAGCTAAATTCAGAGGGAAAACTCTTGTTTGCAGACTGATCCAGGAAGGTACTCAGGTACAGAGAGAGTGCTATTGGTTTAAGGGTTTGAAGTGAGGTGTGTATCTAACTCCAAGTTTTGAAAGGAAAATCCTCCAATAGTGTGCCTCACTGAGCAAAAAATTATAAAGCCCTGCATTCTCACTGTGGTATCAAAATGAAGGAGTGTTGGTGCCAATAGGACATGGATTGTGGGACGTATGTTTTGTTTCAACGTGCACATCTTATGGGAAGTGTCTCACAGGAAGCTCTGTGTATTTATTCTCAGTGGGAATCCATCCCTGCAGTTTTGGGAGTTCAGCAATGAACTGCTAACATTAGTACAACGGAGTCCTTATGTAACTGCTGGCCGTGTACATCACTTTATAAGAACTGACAAATGAAAGGCCAAATAATATGTTAATTACCTCTTGTAGAAACGTAAGTGCTGTTGTGACCTTTTTCTGTGTGGTACAAGCTATTTTTTTGCAGCGTTTAAGAGCAGTTATTTAATTTCGTTATGAAAGCTACATGGGACATGATCTGGAAAGCTTTTACAGACCAAATTCTCTCATTGCTATTGTACAGGTCTACAGCCTGACCCTTGACAGGTGTGACTTGGCATTGCCTTGAGTTGCATCAATTTTGCCAACTATCTGAGCCTGCTTTTGTGCCCACACTGTCAGTGAGACTAATTAGAAGACCACAGCTTTACAGCATCCAGCCAGAAAGTTGCTCTGTTTTGCTTGTTTCTGAGGGTATGCAGTTAGGGCACGGTTAGGTATGAGGGTGTTACTAATGGTCTGAGTATCTGCAAGATACAGGTAGGCACCCTCAGAGGGTACAGTTAGGCTAAACTATTGGAAAGGGTGTGGACGGGGCAAAAATCATGCATATACTCCAGACAATTAGTAACATCCTTGTAACCTGCGTTATATCCCCACACAGGCACTGTGAATGAGACCTCAGCAAGGCAGCTTTCCCTAACTATTCCCTACAGTTCCCTGAGATTTTTTAAGGTTTCCCCAAGAGAACATGCTGGTGTTTGTGGGCTAGGAGGATCGCATAAAGAATTCAAAAGTCACACACTTGCAGCACTGCAACCTCCAGAAGTTGCAGTAATGATACTTGTGCCTCTAACTCATCTTTGTGGTTAGTTTTCCAAACTTTCTATTCTTGTTGCTGTCTTCTGAAAGCCTTCTTAGAGAAAGCCTACACCTTTCTTAGACTTTGATACTCAAATTAACATCAGTAACATACCTCCTAGGTCTTGCCAATGGCCTTCCTTTCAGTACCCCCAAAGAGTAAGAATGACTTTTTTTTTTTTAGTTTTGTTTTGTTTTGTTTTTTTGTTTGTTTTTGTTTTTGTTTTTGTTTTTAAATTTTTCCCAACACCACACACTTTTCATTTATATACAGGTCATGAGACAGTATAACATCATTTTGTGCACAACTGCTGCTTAATGAGAGGCTTCCCCTTCTAAAATATAATAGAGTATGCAGTATAATATAGTACAGTATGCAGCCACTCCATATTGAATTAAAATGAAAACAGTAAACTGAGCATCTCAATAACATATTGACTCTTGCCATCCTGACTGATATGAGATGACTAAGACCTCATGGAAAATAGCCAGTATTAATTTTCTGATGTCATATTTGCATCATACAGATGAACAGAACAATATTGAACATTTAGAGCAAGTGAAGATGGAAATAGCAAATAGAGCAAGTGAACCCATCTGAATTCTTCACTCAGAAGTGAAACTGGCAGGGAATAGGGAAAAAGGGTCATAAAGCTTCAGAATTTTCTAGAGTGCTACCTGGAAATGCCAGGGTGAATGAACCCTTTGGCTGCCACAAACAGCAAGTCCTGTAGTACTGGTTGGTGATCAACAACACTTTTTTATGGAAACCTGAAGTAGACCATAAATTTCTCAACAAAGACATTTTGAAATGTCAAGAATGTTGCAATTGACAACAGAATGTCACTTGGGAAAAAGGCCATCTTGACACCAAAGCAGATGGCAGATGAGACAATTGAGCAGTATGTCATGTAGCTGTACAATAGAGCAAAGTCATATGAATTTGACCAGCTACCAGCCCAATTAGTGACTTCATAATTTGTCTTCTAACATATCACCAGGTGAAAACAGGGTACAGGAAACTCATCTACCATGAATAGTTGGGGGTGGCATGACCTAATGAAAAACTGTGCTCTGTTTCTTTTCGTAAATTCAGAATTGGTGCTGGAGCTGAATTTCAGGGAGAAGGCCTAAACTGTCAGTTTTAAAACGGGTGCATGAACAAAGTCCTGTATATTCTAACTCTACAAAGCATGCAGCCATTTAAACATGGACCACTGCTGCTCATCTCATCTAATTAAGGTTTTCCCTAGTCTGTTTTCTCATTTGTACAGTCCAGTGTATTTAAATAGATTTATTTGGTTTTCACTTTTCTGTAAATTAAATGGGAATTGGGATCCTGAAACAGGAGTGAAAATTTATGTGCAATGGCCTGATTCTCATTTAGTCAGACATCACTTTGCACTTCTCCAACTGTGTAACAGAACTAGGAAACAGATGTGAATGTAATCTATATAGTCAATGAGATGCGAAATAGATTTTGTATCAGAAAGCATCAAGGCTGAAAGTGGCTTTGCTCCTTAGGACCGGAGCATAGATGAATTAATTTCTACTCACATATGCACTGTTATAATGAGCCAAAATTTAACTAGAGACCTGGAGGCAGTTAGAATTAGAAATTAGTGGATTTACCTACCCAAAAACTTAGTGTAAAAAGAAAATGAGATCCACCTAGTTCCTTATTCATTTCCAGATGTCTTTGTATTAATTATCTTTACAGAATACTGAAATATCTCTTAATTTTATTAGAAACTACCTTGAGCTTAATTTGCACAATAATTAATTTATTGAGAAGTATTATTGAGAAACATTTGACAATAAAGATCTCTAAATATTTAAAATTCAAGCACTGGAGTCTCATCACATTAGAAAGCAATCAACCATCTTGAGACAGGATAATAAAAGCATCTTAAACTCATCATCAAAAGGCGCTCTTGATCTCCATTATCAGGCACAGGACTCCTAATGATTAATTGATCACATTTACTCTGTTCAACAAAAATATCAAGAGCTGAAAGTTTTCACGATATGCAACATGAGAGGATTTTTATCCTGCCTCACAACTATGTTTGACAGATGACCTTTAGTCTTTCTTTCACATTAGTGAGATGTTCAACAAAAATAATGCAGATACATTTTTCACTGTTATCTGATGCACATGCTCACAGAATCCTCTATTTAGCACCACACAGTAAACAGATAAGAGTCTTACTTCTGTAAATGTCTTAATTATAAATTAGTGCCCCGCTTTCAGCTTTCCTCTTCCAGTAAGATCAGAGGGTCTAAAAGCCTGTGGATGATTCTATGAATGCATGTAGTTACCCTGCTGCTGCAGGGAGATTGGTATATGTGTGAATACACAGGAGGTTTTCAGGAGGACTGTGTAGTCTGTTTGCATCCCTTCCATCCAGCATGCCAGCAGCTGCATTTGGATCTCCCAAGTACCAAGAGGTCCCACGTACTCAACATTTTGGTTTGCACCTTCACTTTTGTGCACTTCAGGGGGTGGACTGTGGCTTGCCTTTCCGTCCTGAGCTCACCTGAAATTTCCTGGCTGGGTTACAGATAACAAGGGAGTTGTGACGTTGAGGATATCCACAGCCAAGTGCTCACCCAGGGTCCTGGGCAGATTTGCACAACCTGTGCTGAAATATTGCTGTCGACATCAGAACTGGGAGCTGAAGGTCACTCAAGTGTGAGCTGCAGTCACACCTCTGGATCACAGCAATGTTCCCATTTTCACTGCTTCTTCAGCCCTGGAAAGTATCTCCTTCTGCTGAAGCTGCAGGTCAGAGGTGTTGCGAAGGGCACAAGATTGCATGACAGTGTTAAAAGAGCTATGTCACTCCAGAGCTGCCCACTAGTAGGTCAGCTGTCCTCACTGCATGTCCTCATTCTGTTTTACAGGTAAAACCTGATGTTATTCCACAGAAGTCAATAAGTTTGAGAAACGTGGCCTTGTCTGTCTGAAGACTTTTCTCTGCTGAGTAGAAGGGGGCAAGGGAAGTTGTTCTGCCAGGATGAGCTGACACCCTTGCTCTCTGCAGGTGAGAGCAGGGAGGGAGGTGAGAAGTAGGCAGACAGCATCACAGAACAGCTGGCAGAACATGATGAGCTCAAGGTCACTTGGCTGTTGGCCCAAATCCGTCCAAAAATACCGAAAGCCAGCAATCAGTCAGGCCATCAGCTAAAAAAGAAAAAAAAAANCCATGTAATTGTTCAGACTGCTCAGCAAGGGTATCCAGATTCTGCTAGCAGCCTTTGGACAGCCACCATGGATAGGATCAGGGCCATCCCCACTCGTGGCCTAGCTCATCAGTGTGAACTGAACTCAGCATCATTTTACTTAACACCTGCCTGAAAACAGGATCAAAAGTCTGTTCTCAACTGGATCAGTAATTCCTGGTAATTTTTCAACTTCTCTTGGTATGAAGAGAGGGATGGCTGAAGACAGCAATGCTTTGATGCAATATGCCTGCTAGAGTGGTAAGTACAAGCTCTGGACAGAAGCTTTTCCTGTCTCTGAGGCTTTTATGAGGTTCCATCAATTCTGAGACAGTTGAATCTTTATTCCCCCCCCTCTATTAATAAACACAAATGTGTGGAAAATTACCCTAATCTTCCTCCAAAGAGGATGTGCCTCCAGAATCACTTCCAGTACTGGGGACCTCAGAATTCTGCTGCCATATTTAGAGACGATAAAAACAGTCCTTGCATTTCTGACCAAAATCCAAATATAGCCTATTTCATTCTGCCAACTGAAAATGCACCTTTTTATTTCATTCAGTTTTGTTTAAATCTAACTTTGTTCCAAAGTTTTCATTCTATAAATGTCCCTTTCACTGTTATTATTTAAATAAAGTGGGAAAGTGCCCAATTTAGTGAACTGAATTAGTATGCTACTTAATGTGCCTGCTGTTGTCATTCTACTAGGGCTTGTGCTGTGTTCCCATTACAACTTCTCCATGACTTCAGTGGATTTACTCAAGACTGGAACCCAGCCTGTGAAGGACACATTACCACAGGCAGTTGTATTTTACAAATTTAAGTGGACATAGTTGCTATTTCTACAAGGTTTATTGAAGTTTTCACACTGGGAGGAACACACCAGATTCTACTTGGCTAGTCTTTGGCTTTATGGTTAGAAACTGGCAGTGGGTGTCAATGGTACCCTGAGACATCTAAGCCTACCTGTTTTGTGTGGTGTGGTGTGCCAGGTCCTGGTTTTGTCTGTGGTGGGCACCTCTTTCTGAGAAGTGGGAAACATGGAACTCCAGGGTCCCTGAGAACATCAAAAAGCCAAGAGACCTTGCAGGAGCCTGGGATACATTGCTGTGTTAATAACCTCAACTAGCTTTGGGCACCTACAGTGTAAGTATCCACACAGAGCTGGTTGTTTAGGCTTTGTTTAAAGCCAGTGGAGAGAAACAAGAAATACCAAGATATTCTGGATAATTTGGAGACAAGACAAAGCTTGGCCTAGAAGTGTTGGTCTCTTTTCAGTAAGCTTAGTGGCAATTTGAGTAGCCCAAGTATAGCCCTCATTATGTAGGTGTCACAGGTAGGTGAGGTGATCCTGTCTTTCTTAACAGGTAAGGGCTATTCAAGGTACCATGTGTATATTCTCTATCCAGAGTAATTGTTTTCTTGTTTCCTTCTTTTTATCTCCTCTGAAGAAGCTATTTTTTTCTCCTCCGCACTCCTTTCCTGTTTCTTTTTTTCCCCCTTGTTTGTATTTTTTTTACTCATAGTGTATTTTTCTTCTACACTTCAGTGCTTTGAGATGATGATGAGTCTATATAAATGAGTTTGGCAATCAGGCTACTTAAGGAATTCCTTGAAAATATTTGCTCATCTCCTGAGGGCTAAAGGTGAAAACCAAGCCAGTAAACTGAACGGACTCATTTGACTGCCCTTGCTGAATGCTCCCCTCTTGCCCCACCTTGTGTCTCACCCACTTTCAGTCCTTGCCCTGAGGTACCAGATGCAGCTGGTCAACCAGCCTGTAATCTGGAGAAGGGATCCTGCATGGCAGAGAGACTGGTCTTGTCTAGGGCACCCTGTGATCACAGAGGCTTCTCCAAGTGATCCGCTGTCCTACCTGGAGTCTCTCATGACAGTTTTATGTATTTTCATCCAGTGCCAGAAGTCTAATTTGGGGTGCAGTGATTATCCAGGCAACTGGTCTAAGGGCTGGGCACTGCTGAAACAGGGTGATGGTGATATTTTCTGCCCCTGCCTCCCTAGCTGTGGAGCCCTGTCGCTTCCCATGTGCCAGTGGCACTTGCCTGGCCTTGGAGTGAGTCAGCTCAGGGGATGGACCAGCAGAAAATCACATTAAAAATGAACGAGTTTTTCTCTTGAGGGAAAGAGCAGATTTCTGTTCTTTGCTCTCTTTGAAACTGTGGGCTTTCAGGTACAGCAATGCTGTGCTCTGGGGTACAGTATAAAAGCAGTATATATGTCTTTAAAGTGTCTGTGAAGAGGTAGTACACAATGATCCAGTTCAGCTCCCTCAGACACTTCCTGTTGTGTTCAGTGGCTCAGGATTTCACTCTGTTTCCTCACTACTGTGTTTTTGTAGTGCTGCCAGTATTCTCCTGCTTATTCTGCATGGTCAAAGACCAAGATACTGTAAAACATTTCAGCAGAACACTAAAACCAGGGGCGTCCCTGCACTGGAAAGCATTTATAGAACTATATTTTATGTACTGTTGTTTTACCAGGCTGCACTCTGCTCCTGCTCACTCTAATGAAATTTGGAAGTGATTCCCAAAACATCTGTAGGTCAGTTCTGTGGATCCAGCCATGAAAGGAATGCAGAATAAAAAGGGGGTCTACGATACCTTTTACTTTCTCCTCTTACATCCTTTGGGGCAGAAATGCAGTGTGGCCTCCCTGAACGATATTGCACTACTGATGTATGAGGGCAAGTACTGTCCTGACCTTTGTGAAGGGAGAAGTCAGATTGTGGCAGTGTCCTCATAGCCATAGCCATGCCCTGTTTCATGAGAAGGGGTGGCCAGTACTAACATGGCCAAAGCTCCTTCACTTCTGCCTGGTAGACCTGAGCCTGCCCCACGCTCAAAGCACAGCACTCCCTGCTCACATTTGCTGTTGCTTCTTGTTAGAGAATTCACTGGATTACTTACCAGAGATGAACCAGAAGTGTAATCCCAGAATTTGCTAAAAAATGCAAATCAACATTCACAGCAGGGTTTGTTTTTTGTTTTTCAGGGGTTTTTTTTGGAGGAGTGGCTCAAACATTTGTTCAACTGTATTCCTTACACTTGAGCTATAAAAAGCAGCAAATTAAGGCTCAACATGAAGCCACATAACATAAAATCAAAAAGTGACAGCAGAAATGTTTCAGTATCCACCCACCACTTGAACAAAGGAGTGAGAATAGTGTCTTGCTTGTTCCAGAAAAACTATCACAGTGAATCAGCCTAACAAACCATAAAGTCCAGTCCTCCTTAGAGCCCTTTACAATTTTGCAAGTCAAAATGTTTGCTTTTTCTTACAGTTATAAAGGCGGGTGCAAGGTGGTGCCAGACAGTCCAGTTTTAAGGGAAAACCCCGTGGTTCCTCGTTCCTCTGACTCTAAAATGAAGGCTTTTGAGATGGTGGATTGAGCACAGAACCCAGATTTGAAGACGTGAACTATCATAAACATGTAGGAAAATGATATTATACTTGTCTGCAAGTTATACATTCAATCAATGTGTTTGCAGATGTGGATGAACATAGACTATGTGTTCAGCACATCCTGCTTTCATTGCCAACCCCTTTTCTGCCTGCCCAGTTTCTGATGTGATCCAAGTGCACACATTTAGGGATAAAGATCCAGGGACTTGGCTCTCCAGTACTGACCACATTCTTTTAGTCTGCCAGATCTTCCATAACACATATCTAGGATGTGCAGCTGTGAACCAGTCTGCCTTTTGGGGTTGTCGGAGCTGGACACACTGGGACATTTAGCATCTACCACCTGGACAGTCTATCATTGACTCTGCTCCCTTTCCAGAGAATTGCATACATTTGAAATTTTTCATTCCTTCCTATTATAAAATCAATTTCCGTATCAATATGTTTTGTGAATCAGTTATTTTTCCCTAGTCCTAAATGTGTGATACCTCTCAGAAGAGACATGAAACTGAGATGCCAGTCTCTTTAATTTTTACAAGCTGGTCTCATTTCATTAGTGTAGGCATACAGACCTATCTAAAAGTTTTTGGAAGTAATTCCATTCTTCATGCATACATCCTCCTGAGGTGTCAACTTCAAAAGCCATTTGTCTTAATTTCCTGTACCAAAACTGGAGGACAATGTTACTGTGTACCAATTACTGCCTTATACTGCTCTCTACCTCTCAGGTGCATTTCGAGTCAACCTTATAACTCTGTTCCAATTTAGACATGGTCCCAGCAGTAGTTGCACATTTGAGGTGACAAATGGTAATCTGTCCTTGCTGCTCCTTAAGTACCAGCCTAATGGACCTGAAGTCAGCTGGAAGTCACTGCAACATGCTTTATATCAGGTTGAGGTCTCAGCTGCACCAGAGCTCCTGTGGTTGTGGCTTGCTTGTGTGACCTGCCAGCACAGGAGGAACTCATACTTTTACAAACTGCATGGAAAAAAAAAAAAAAAGCAGCAAAGATTTGCTTCTGTAGGAGCAGCTGTGCTCATAGGAGATGTTTTTGTAGTCATGAACCAAATGGTGAGAATTTGCACCCTGAGCAGATATTGCTCTTCTGGGAATGTTCATGGCAGAGATGTGGTCCAGTCAGGGCCGACCTGGACCGCACAGCGCTGCTTTTCTTGTGCAAGTGCCTGCTCAGGTACCTCTCCCAGCTGCTGGTGAAGATCTGCAGTTTCTTGCCACACTGTGCACACAACCGAATGAAAAAGCAGATCTGAGTTGGAGTTCTTCTAAATTAATAGAGTGCTAGAAGAAAAGTTAATGAAGTTCATAACAAATTGAATCCTACTTCTTTTTTTTAGTATACCTGCTTTCATACTTGGGATATCCTGGTTCGAGAGCCCCTTCTATCAGTATGGGGCTTTAGCAACAAGAGATCTGTATAAATATATATTATTTTCATAATAGTAATATAAATTAGCCATTTTTAATAATTATTATGATTTTGCATTATATAATTTTCTTCTTTTTAATTTTTTTTTGTTTTATGTTTTTTTTCAGAGCCATGAGAAAAAACATCCTGGAATGTATTTCTAGGAAAACACTCAAAAGTTGGTAAGTCAGATGCTCTGTTACTCCACCAAACAGAGGGGAAGTAGCAGAAGAAGACACCTCTGAGGTACAATTCATTAAAGGAAAAGCAAGTCAAAGCCTCACAACACAACAAATTAACTATTAGGTACATCTATCTGACTTGATGGTTATATCTGTACTGGGGTCTTGACCAAACCTCCCCCACCCCTCCAACTCTGTCCTACTGTGATTACTTCTGAAGTACTTTAGTAATGTCACATCCCCCTGGCTTTGCTGTTTTCATTACTCGTGACAGAACGTTTGTGTAAATGCAAGAAGAAAGAGCGGCGATTGTATAGCAGTTTGACAGCTCTAATTATGAATATTTAAGAGCTGCTTAAATGTGCTCTCTTCTATCACCTAATTTCCTATCAATGACAGCATTGGAAGCACTTGTCTCATTTTTCAAATCAAAGCTTCCTCAAGCAAAATGCTTGGAGACTGAATAGCTTATGCATTCTATTAATCACAGAGGGTGGGAAAAGATCCATCAAGTGCTTCAGATAGTTTGAGAGTGCTCCATCCTTGTAGAGCTTTCACTTGCCATTTCTCACAGATGAGTGCATTTGCGTCCTGTGAATGATCTTTGTGATTTTACCTCATCCAGAAATGGCTTCAGATTTATCTTCCTTTAACAGTGCATCAAATGATGCCTGAATATTTATAAAGAGAGTAAATTCTAATTGGGGCTAGTCATGGATAGGAGGAAAGAGTTGCTTTCCTAAAAGGGGGTAGCTCTTACTCTGTTTCCAGTGAGTCAAGTTTCATTGAAGAAGTGTTTAGTTGGAAAAGAGTAACTATTCCAACTTTGAAATGAACTTTCTTGATTTGAGACAGAAACAGCATTGTTGCCCCGTGTTTATTCTGTGATTACTGTTACTTTCTGCACTTCAGGATGCCTTTGGTGATGATGGTAAAATAATCCCAAACAATTTCATCAGAGTTTTGTTCTTTATGCATATAATGAAGTGTCTTCTCCTTACTAGATAATGTCAACCAGACTCCCCCCCAGTAATGACATGTAGATTCTGCAGAAGAAAGGGATGAAAGCTTCAAAGATGTACAGACTATAATATCAAGGCTGACCCTTTGCCTCCTGTGAATCTTGTGATGGCAGAGCTGTGTAATAACTTCCCCAACACTTTGAAGGAGTCTGTGTCTATGGTGCTTGTTCCCTCCTGTTTTGTTGTACAACTTGTGAATTTACATTCCCTGTGTTACTGAAAGATGACACAAAATTAAAGAAGTCGATTCTTCACTGAGCAACATCTTGTGGTATTTCCTGCTGTTACTAGAAGGGAATATCATTCTTCCTGGTCTTATCAAATTTAGGAAGCTTGATGGTATAGCAAGGAGAGCCAGTCTCCAGACTGGAGATGTGTGGGATTCAAAATTCATGTCTGTCTTTGTTAGACAAGAGCAGAGGGGAAAAGCTTTATATAGGAGAGCAGAGAGAAGAAGAAAGATTAAAAGAAATTGCTTGAGAAAATGAAGAGCAGGTTCAGAACTTCTTCACGTACATTGACACAGCTGGATAAAAGTGTCCTTGCGCTAAGAAATGCCTAATCCCACAACTCCCACCAAAACAAGTAAGATCTGCATCCAGTCCCTAGGAGTGAACCTTTTACCAAAGACACCCACAGCTTAAAATCTTAGATTTTTGTTTTCATGAAGTGTTGTTTTATAGCCTGTGTTTTGTCTAAATCTTCATGAGTCTACTCTTAGAAATATTTTTGCCCAGCTACCAAGCTAGAGGGAGCTACAGAAAAATTAGGCTGCAAACCTTTTACATAGGATTTGCTATTAACTGTTTCTAACAGTTACACTATTGATTATAGTTCTACTTTTCCAGAAAAATCACATTTTGCCTTCTGAATGGTTGTTTTAATTTGCCTCTGATGCACAGTCAATTTTGATAGCACAGCAATTTGTTTCTCACCATTTCTCCCTGTTTAAGGGAGAATCTGTGTACAATTCTATACTCCCATTGCTATGTGCATTGTTGTTAGCTCATTCCTTTGGACTGTCTTTAAAAACACCTTAAAACAGAGCTACAGCTTTAATTATGTAAGGATTTTGTTGGTGTTGTTGAGGAAAAGAAGATAGCTAACAAAGAAAAACAAAATGCCCTTTGTTGGAAGGACGAACTGTGTCCTGAAACAACTACCAGGATTGTGAATTTCCTGCTGAGTGACAGGTGAGACTTTGAAGAATGCAGGTTGCAGCCAAATACTGGATTTGGACTCTAAAAGAGGAGACAGTCCTAACTGCACTTCATGGATTGACAGAAATTAATAGAGACCCTGTGCATTTGGCTGTGGGGGAGAATGAGTCTGCTTACATTTTTCAGTCAAAATTATTAGTTTTTGCTAATTGAAATGATTAGCACCTAAGGCATATTAACTGTGCTGTTCACCCCAGTGTAAATGAGCTCACAAAATCATGTCCTTTAAACAAAGTTTAAAGTGGGTCAAAAATAAATTGAGTCAGTGACCTTTTCCAGTAGTTTTCCCTGGAGCGAAGCAGTATGTGTCATGTACCCAAGTAATCTATTTTTTCCCCCAAGGTTCTCTCTTTTGTGGGGACTTTCAGCAGTCTCCAAACTTTGGCACCTGAGTTCTGCTGGTCACAGCTCATCTTGCAGCCTTGAAGCACTTCAATAACTCTACTGACACAATGCAGCTGGTGCTCCTCCAGACCCAGTGAATGAAGGAAGCACAGGCTCACAGAATGGTAGAGGTGGGAAGGGACCTGGAGGGCACCTGATTCAACCCCTTGTTCATGCAAAGCCACTGAGACCATATTGCCCAGGACCATGTCCAGGTGGCTTTCAAGTATCTCCAGGGACGGAGACTCCACAATCTCCCTGGGCAGCCTTGCCAGCTCTTGGTCACCCTCACGGTGAAAAAGTGTTTCCTCATGTTCAGAGGGAACTTCCTGTGTTTCAGTTTGCACCACTGTCCCTGGTACCGGCACTGGGCACCTCTGAAAAGAGTCTCTCTCTGTCCTCATTACACCCTCCACCTTTACATCACTTCATGCTAAAACACTGTGCTGCTGTATTAATCACCTTAACAAACTTCCAAGCCAGATTAGTGCGGGTGTGTGATGCAGGGAGCAGGAAGAATTATTTCAATAGGCTTTTGATGAGTTGATGTATAAAGAGGCAAATGAATTATGTAATTTCTACTAATTTTTCACTGGAATCCATAGTTACTTGGGGTATAAGAACAAGAACAAAGAACTTTAATACCACAACTCGCTGTGCCAATTAATGTTTGTGGTTTATATCAGGCAGCCATTTGATGAAATAAATAATAGCTGATGCAGAAACTGAAGGGCCAATTTCTTCTCTCTCAAATGAGTGCTCTACACATCTGATTAGATGCTCTCATGTATTCTTTCTGTCTATGGTTTCTTTTCTCTGCCTTTGGAGAGGGCTCTGAAGAAGTCGTATGTCAGGCTGAGAGCAGGTCACTGAACCCAGGTCTCCCACCTGCTGGCTGAGTGTCGCTTCAACTAAATTACTGTATTAAAATGAGGAAATTGTTCCTCTTTGCTGTTTTGTGTGGGCCTTTATGTATTAGGGCACACAGGGATTTGCTTCTTGAGTGATTCAAGTGCTACAGACAAAACAGACAGCTGTCAGTTTGTAGATCCTGAGAGGATGCAGACAGGAGCTGAGGAGCTGGACTTAACACTGCCAGGGCCAGGGCACTTCTGAGAAGACTCGGGTGCAGATTTTTACACTGTAGGTGTATGTGCAGTGTAGCTGCCCTCAGTGTTAGTGAGTCCTTACACTAGGAACTCGCACTAGGATCATGGTCTGTAGTCTTCAATTAGTATTTCTTGCACAGCACAGCCATGTCTCTCAAAACAAAGGTTGGAACAAATCTCATCCAACTTTACCTGGTTATTAGATAACTATCTTGGGGCCAAGGCCAAATGTATAAGGTTCAACAAGGCAAAGTGCCAGGCCTTGCACTTGGGTCACAACAACCCCATGCAGCACTACGGGCTTGGGGCAGAGTGGCTGGAAAGCTGCCCAGCAGAAAAGGACCTGGGGATGCTGGTTCACAGCAAGGTACCTCTAAAGAGACATTTGTCCAAATCACCTAAAATGAGATGAACTGTCTCTGGTTTCTCTGGTTTCCTCTCACCACTGCTGGGAGAGGGAGGAAACATGGAGTGGGATTTAGGTACAGATTACAACTAGGTGCCTACAAGAAGGACTCTCTGTGATGTGGATTGCTGTCTAAATTTATATATAGCCTCTTGAAATCCCTCAGATAATCAAATGTACTTATTCATGGCTGGCAGATATATCATAGGACCTACAGGAGGCACCAACCCTTCTGAAGTAGCAGCTGGAGGTCAGGAGGGGTACAGTAGGACATTCCAAAAACACAACAAGATGCCTATCCTTGGACAAGAGGAATCAAGCCCCTTCTCAGAGCAGACAATGTAGCTTACTGTCAGGGACTTGTGCCAATCCCTCTGAATCCTGGGGGTTGGGCAGCCTTGGCTCAGGACCAACTTAGGTGTGGTCATCCTTGTGGCATCACAGGGCTCTTGGCTAATGATGGGTCCCATAGCCATGTCTGCTCAGCTCTTCTTGCCCAGATGCTTCAGAAAAGTGCCCAGCATCAGCAAGGCTGCTGCCCTGCCTATCCTGCTCCCCTTCCCAAGCAGGCCCACTCTTGCTGCCCCCTGACACTCAAGGCAGTGATTTAGCCCACCAAAAAAACACAGCTTCTGGCTGGCTAGCTCTTTACCCTCCCCTGACTGTATCAATTAGAGCTCTGCTGGCAGTGATGGGAAGCTTAGACACTTGTCTCCCATGGCAACATCTGTCACGGCTAAATGTGTGCGTCTGAAACTGAAGAGGAATTTCACTTCTGCCATTTGGACAGTCAGTGCTCAGTTCACATCCCTTGGCATAGGTGTTCAGAGATGGCCCATCCCATGGCAAGGCTGGAGGATATCATGCAGGAGCCTAAGGGACCTTGCATGGGGCCAGGCGCTCACATTCAGGCAAATGGTTTCTGCCTTTAAAATCAGTTGAGGTGAATCTCTCATGGAAAGCCTGATAGGCTCTTTAGCCTTGAATTTGTATGTTTTTCTGTGCAAACTGAACATAAAATGCCACTTGCACACCCTGCTGTGGGTGAAAATCAGAATGACTGTGTGGGGCCAAGCAGTGGGGAACCATCTAGGGACCCACTGCCTTAGCCAGGAGCCTGGCAGCTGAGGGACACTGGAGCAGCCCTGGGGAGGGGTTGAGGCTGGGACAGGATGTCAGTCCATGGGTGGGGGTCAGGATGGCCAGGTTTGGTTCTGGCCATGTTCTCTTATGGGATAGGGATTGTGCTGGCACTGAGCTGCTGTGACAAGCCTGATGGCAGCACCCAGAGCAGGGGATGCACTCAGGGCCCTGCTGCTGTCACTGTGGCTCCTGGCATCTTTACAGCTCCTTTCCCAGCCATCAGTGTGTGCCCACTGCCCCCTTTAAAACACCCAAGGAGCAAATTTCTGCCTCTAAAATGCACCTGGTGCTCCTTTTGAATTCAGTGAAGATCAGAGCAAAATCATAGAATCTGCTTTCTCAAATGATAAACTTGCTTCAGATACATTTTGCTGTCATTGACATAAATGACAGTATAAGGGCATGTACTTGTTTGATGCCCTGTGTGTGTAAAGCAGTGCATAAAATCTGAATTCTCCTTCATGATGACTTTTGGTTTTATATGCAAAAGAGGTGCAAAACTCATCATCAGTCTGCATAATTTTCTGTTGTACACTTCTGCATCGTTCGTGAGATTTTGCAACAGTTCTCTGTATGAAGATGTTCCTAAAATAACTGTATGGATCCTGCATCTTATCCACAGCTGTATCAGAGGATGTGTGGGAGGTGTCAACAAAGCCACTAGGTGGATTTGAATATCTAATTAGCATAGTGGGAACTCTGTTAATTATTTGCAAGAATCTAATTATTCTAAAATGTGTTTAAGATACAGCTTCCATGTTTAATTTTTTTTTATTATATATTACATACAAGACAATGGCACTGAGGAAATTAGCAGGATACCCACCAAAGGCACTTGCTTGACCACAAGTGAATAATTTTCCTCATTTTTGTGCATAGAACAATATGTTGCTTTTGCTTTTGTGTTAAAAAAAAATCTACCTCAGGATCCTGCTGTCCTTCCATGGAAAGGAAAATAAAGGGATACTTCAACATAATTCAAGAAATAAGACAAATTAATCAAAATATTTGGGTATTTGGACAGGAAAAAATGTTAATATTTTATGTAGGTATTTAAGCCTTATGCTGTATTTGCAATTTAGTGTCATTCAATTTTCTTTCCAAATGTAGATGCTGATTTAGCTCTTTTTCAGAATAGGACAGTTTTGGTAACAACCAATTTTCTAAGAAGAATAAGCTAAATTTTGGAGGTTTAGGTCAGCAGAAAGAGTGATAAAAACTTTCATAGCTAACTTTTCCTAATGAATGGATTTTTGAGTAAATGATTCAACTGTGTTAGAATTTTCCCCTTTTTTTGTAGCAGCTTTTACAGAATTTTCCATATTGAACATAGTGCAATATTTTTAAACTTATTGACTCCAATTGCTTCAAAACAGTTCTTCAAAAGTGTCCCCATTAATGTTTTCTGCTGGGGAGTTGTGAAAAAGACCATTTTGGAATTTTCCCCCCCTAATTACTAGTTTAATTAGGGCTTTCCCAAGTTGATTCTCTCTCCAATTTGTGTGTGAGTCTTCACTTAGACTTGATTGGGTTCATGTTTTCAGTAAGGTCTTGTGCAAGACTTTTTATGAAAAGACTTGCAGGATGGCAGTAAGTGAAATGATGAAGTGTTAGAGTCAAGGAAAAGAAGAAGATGCCTCAGCTTTTGGGATGATGGCCACATGGGTGAAGTAAGGGTAGAAGAAATCAGAACAGGATTACTTAGCCACTTCTGACCAGTGCTTCCCTGCACCCCCAGGACTCCCACAAATGAGGAGTGACCCCAATCAATCCTGTGACCTCTGTTCCACCTCCCCCTTTGGGGAGATGAGGCAGACAGTGAGAACTCACATTTTTTAAATTTTGGAAGTTAGTGCCAGAATTCTAGAAGGATCAGAGATTGCTACCTACAATTTCAGGTAAATAAGAATTTTCCACTTCCTTTGCATGGTATTTTCCCTCTGTCGGTATAGGCTGCATTTAAAAAAAAATAATTTTCATGGTGTGCTTGTGTAACAGTCATATCCTGTCATGCTTTCTAGGTTTAATTGAATTTTCCCTAACTAATCTTAAGTGTAGTTTTATGTCTTTGCTCTTCCTGTTTCCTAGGTTGAATTAATTTGTTTCCACTTTTCTAGGGCAAAGGGAATCAGATCCATGCCACATCTCTTCAATAAAACAACAATCTATATCTAGTTCTCTATTAAACCTCACATGTAATTACTTTGTCATGGGTAAGAGGGTGTGGAAGGACAGTATTCCTTATGGGTGAGTCTCCAAAATGCATTTTTTTAGCATTTCCATTTCTTGATTTCCAGTTTCCTTCTGCAGTTCGAGCACAATCTTTGATGCACTGCTGACAGTGTGACCCATTCATTGCTCTGACAGGTCCTTTTCCTCCTGATTACTCCTCTGTAATCTTTGCATATGGGAAAAAAACCCACTTATTTTCCTGTCCTAAAAGACCTTTCTAGTTGTCTTGCTGTGTTTGGCTGGAATTCAATCAGTAATCAAAAACGTATTTATTCCTACCCAAGCTTTAACTATTCAGTCCAGAACTGCCCCTGCCTCCAAAAAAACCAAAAAATCCCCCAAATCCCCAGAAATCCTCCTAAAACCCCTCAGAAACCCCCAAACCCCACACACTCTAAAACCCCTAAACCCAAAGCAAGAAATGTATTTAAACAGTCACATAAGCTGGGGGAAGGTTGGGATAAAGCAGGGACCGGTGAAATACATGTTCGCTTTGAACAGAGGGGCTGTGTGGAAGGTCTTGTGGGCTCTGTGCAGTGGCAGTTTCTCTGCCATGTCATCCAACATGCCCTGTCACATGAACCAAATTGAGAAGAGCGTGTAAGTTCAACAGGTCATGAGATTGGAGGTAACAGGAAGGGGCTGCACTACAGGAAAGGGAGGCAGCAGGTCACAGACTCCTAGAACAATGTCTGTAGCTTCCACTCTGCCCCTGCCAACATTTCTGTGTCCCTTGCAGAAGATGGATGACTCTTCAGGCTGGCTGGCCCTAAGCCAAAGACTCTAGGCCAAGGGCCCCTGCGATGCATCATCTGCAGAGATGCCCAGAAGGTCCATTAGCAGGCAGTTTGGTACCTGTACTCATAGACCCTGGTCCCTGATTGCAACCTCTCATGATGAGACTCCCAGGGATGCTTATTCTGATGTCATGTTAGAGTGCAGAAAGCATAGATACCTGATGCTATGGAATGCCTTTGCAGATGGTTAGTGTTAGCAGAGCTGTGCTGATTTACAGGACTTGATAATCTGGTGCCCCATAAAGTGGAAAAAGGTTTGCATGGTGACAGGGCAAGACACAATGAATACGAATTATTCCAGGGGATATTCTGTCTGGATACAAGAAAAAGAAAATCTCCACAAGATCAGTTAAACATTGGAAGAGGTTGCCCAAAGAAGTGGTAGCATCTCCCTCACTACAAATGAGTTACTCAAGCCTTGGCTTGGCAGAGCCCTTGATAATCTAATCTGAGGCCTTTCTTTCAAAGGGCAGTAGGACCAGGGGATATCCAGAGGTCCCTTCCCACCTTGGCTTCTGTATTTTTTGCAGTTGTACTATAATCTGTTTGAAGGAGGGACAAAGTTCTGAGTGAAAGGAACAGAACAGAAAGAAATCAGACCAGTGAAATGAAAGGGGCAATATTGCTGTATGACTACAAGCATGGGATGAACTCCACGTAAAAGACAAAGAGCAGGGTTCAGAATTAAATATGACATTTCTCTGGCTTTAATAAAAAATATTACCTGAAATTAAAGTAAAAGCTGCTTGATAGGACTGAGCCTCCTGCATCACCTAATTGGTCTCTATAACCTCCTGCTCTTCAGATGCTGACTCTATCAGGACTTATGCTTGAAGCAAGATCAGGTGAAATACTGAAGAATGAAGGCCTTGCACAGAGAAAAACCCCAGTCTTCCTGTAAAGAGTATGTATCATAGAAGCCACTTTTGATTATATTGTCCCATTGCTCATGTTGAGACCAATATCTAAAAATAGAAATCCTGTTAATAAAGATAAATAAGTGGCACATTTAACACAATCAAATTAAATGTATAAGGCCTAAGCAAAAATCCTTGTAACAATATTAATTAATTAAACTACAGGAGGTCTCACCATGAGGGCATTATATGAAAGTGTCACTCATTAATAATCTTTTCCTGTCACTTTTGAATTAGATAATTTATAGTGATCCTGTGCATTTCCTCTGCTGATTAACCAACTTGCTATTACATACTACTGCAGGAGGTAAAAGTTCCCAACACTATCAAGCCTCAAGTGATTTCTGAATTGTATCCTGTTCTTGGTGTTTCCTATTACCTTGCTAGTAAACTACAGCTGGTATAGGCTTAGATTTAGAGTACAAACACATTTTCATTTTAAAATATAGAAGCTTTTAGAATTAG
Source organism: Scytalopus superciliaris (assembly GCA_013400415.1). Classification (NCBI taxonomy): domain Eukaryota; kingdom Metazoa; phylum Chordata; class Aves; order Passeriformes; family Rhinocryptidae; genus Scytalopus; species Scytalopus superciliaris. The sequence continues at coordinate 236,550 of VXBX01005159.1, forward strand.
CGCTTTCTTCATCTAACTGCCAGAGTCCCAGAGTAGGATCTCAGGTAGGTATAAATCTAAGCAACTGCTATTTAAGCCAGTAGATCAATGACAGCTTATTCCTGCTGAGTGACTGTCCATGCTTTAGGTTACAGCTACAGGCACAAGCACAGCATGAGAAAAGAGCAGTAAGCGAGGTGTTTGTGGGGGCCCAAGGCAATTCTTTATTTTAAAGTTCAAATGGATTTGTAACAGCCCTGAAATTACACTCTGCTCATGCTGACAGACCTACAGCAGTTTGGAGATCTGGAGTGAAATCAACAGCAAAACTGCTGTGGGTTTTACCCATGACCTATTCATTGAATTACAATTTGAATGCTGCCAGGCATTGCTCTGCTGCTCTTCTCCCAGCTGTTTGTTCCATTCCCACTTCCATGTGCAGCTGGCTCCAGTTTCTCTTTCCATAACTTCCTCACATCGATTTGATGTCTAAATGACTTTGCAGCACTTACTAAACTGGTTTATTCAACCACTTCCCTGGGCATTTTGTTCCAATGCTCTACAACTCTTTCAGTGAAAAAGAAATTCCTAATATCTAATCCCCAGTCTCAACTTGAGGCCATTTCCTCTTGTCCTGTTAACCTGGGAGAAGAGACCAACCCCCACCACGCTACACCTTCCTTTCAGGTAGTTCTAGAGAGCAATAAAGCCCCTCCTGGCCTGCCCAGCCTCCTTTTCTCCTGGCTAAATGACCTGGCAGTCCCCAGCTGTCATCTCATATGAGCTGCATCAGATACACAGGATTGGGGACCATATACATCAGCCTCCAGACCCACTTGTGCTGTTAGGAGCAGCCAAAATACAGTACCTAATATCCTGTTATTAGACAGTCTGGGCACCCTGGGCCTGCCTCTTCCCTCTCCAGCCCTGCTCAGCTTGGCACAGACCCTGAACCTCCCACTGTCCAACTCACGAGGCCACTTGTGACTGAAAGGAGATGGGGAAAGATCATCCCTGTCACCTCTTTATCAACAGCAATGACACATTGGAGGAAACTGCCGCCTGTCTCCAGCGAGGTAGCAAGACCATGAATTATTTATTAGTTCAATTAGTTGACACGGGCAAAGAGTGGTGAGGGCTGTAAAATAATTACTTATTGATTTGCCTTTTCTTCCTCAAACTGCTTCATGATTTTGGTGCAAGACAGCAAAAGCACAAGGGCTCAGGAGCCTGGTTGCTGTCCCTTCTGGTTACAGTGGGCTCGGCATTACAAATAATGAGTCTTCAGCTCTGGATGTGTCCAAATATTGGTGCTGGCACAACAGACAGAATAATTTTATTTGCTACAGCACAGATGTTGTTACCCCATTATTTTCTACAGGCATGTTAAGCAACAATCAATAACTCTCTGTCTGCTTATGGCATTTGGAAAGCTCTGGGGACTACTTATGACACTCATTTGTTTGTCACACTTGCCATTAAATCATATTCAAAATGCCCGAGACCTTCAAAAGGTGGCTACTTCTTGGATATTTTTGATGCATATTAAAAGGGGCCTAATTTTTGTGCATATTAATTCTACTAAAAAAAATAATCTACCCAACTTCAGAAAATGACAGACTGACAGTCTTACAAAGAAGAAGGGAGAGCTTGTAGCATATTTTTAGATCATTCAGAATTCTGAACATCTTCAGTAAACTTCTGCAGCTAATTCCTTTTTGTTGTTATGTCAGTAAGTAGCAGTGTTGGTTATGGTTTGTATCAATCCCTGTGTCACAAGGTCATAATATAGGAGACAGTCTGAGAGTGACTCCTGCTACATGCTCCTGGTGGTACAGGTATTACAAACACTCTGCTGTTGGATTGTCGCCATAGGCCACTACACTTGGCTATGGGAGCTCTTAATGGAACCCTGTAATTAACTCTTTTGAAGTTAAAAGTAAATTGCAAAACAAATACAGACCAAATGACAAGTTATTTCAAGTAACTCAGAAGCTCTAATAACATTATTGGAAACAAACAAATCAAATCACCTTGTAGTCCTGTTGGACACTCATGTCCTAGGGTAATGGTATGACTAAGAGTTTGTATCATGGCTCAGGACTTCTTGCATTTTGAAGCACAATAGTTCTTGAATTTTCTCACTGTTGTCAAACTGCAAGTTAGAACATGACATATATACTGTCATTAGTCATCACAGTCTGTGGTCAGGAAAATGTCAGGTCCACTGAAAATCGTTTCTAAGCATAGAAGAATATGGAGACATTTCTATCATAGGACTAGCCTGAGGCAGGAAAAAGTGGATGTGACAAGCACTGACATTTAAACCTTGAATCAAAGTTACAGGTTTGAAGAGAGAAGCAAGATTTTGTTTAGCTGGTGACTACCACCTCTCCTACAACATATTTGCTGGTTACCCAACTCCAAGATTTAGGTAGCACAGGGCTGTTTGCTTTTCTGTATCAGCCAGAGAAGTGTTCTGGTCAGATTCCACAACTTGTTTGAGTAAAAACCAGCAAAGGTGGATTCTCCCCACTGGCTTTACAGCACTAGGAGTGTCGTTTTTCTTGGTGCCATTGTTGTGATGGTGTGATGATGAATTTCCACCTTGTATCCAGCTCTTGCACTAACTAACCACTGAGAACAACAGGAAGATCAAGCTTAGGACCTTCTGTGGTTGGTTGATTCTGATTAGCAAGTAAGCCCTGACCCCTAGCCTTTTGCTCACTCCCTGCCCCCAGCAGGATGGGGGAGAGAGAATTGGAAGAGCAAAAGTGAGAAAACTGCTAGGCTGAGATAAATACAGTTTAGTCAACAAAGGGATGAGAGAGAAAAAAAAATAAAAAATTATGCAAAGGATAATCATCCCCACGATGGCCAGTCAGCCAATGGCTAGTTTGGAAAGTTGCCATTTGAAAACTGGTCCTGCCAGGTTTATATGTTGTGGAAAATTCCCTTAGATAATTCAAGTCAGCTGTCCCAGCTGTTCCCCTCCCAGTCCCTTGCCCACCCCCAGCCTGCTCCCGGGGGTGGGTAGGGTGAGGATCAGAGAAAGCCTTGGTGCTGTGCAAGCTCATCAATAGCTAAAAGATTGGTGTGATACCAACACGGTTTTAGTCACAAATCCAAACCATGGCACCATATGAAATGTTATGAAGAAAACTAACTCTATCCCAGCCAGACACAGTACAACTTCGTACCAGTGCTTCCTTGTGAAATACTTGGACTGAGAATCTGCTTCACCTTCAGCTCTCCTGCTCTCATGCTACAGGGCTAAGTCACAGCTCTGACCAGATGCTGGAGCTAAAGTGGGTCTGAAGATGAGCGTTCTAGAAATCAAGTTTGTTGCTGTGTTGTCTAGCGACCCTGCAGTGACTGTGGTCCTGCTGATGGTGTGTCACTGTAAAACAATGCTAGAGCATTTCCAGCATTCCTAGTAGAGCTAGAAAATTACATATAAAATGACTGAGCAGTATATTGTGGTTGAAAGCCTCAAGTGTCAAAAAATACAAAATTACATGATTGAGTTGCTGGTAAGATCCCCGTACATGGGATTATCACGCTCCCCTTGTTTGCCCCGTGACTATCCTCAGTTCCAGTCAAACGCCACTTTCTCCATGGGCAACTTCAATTCAAGCCTTTTCTTAAGTGCTTGCCTGTGCAACAGTAATGTTCTCAGCAGTTTGTCTTTAACATGGTGTGGGTGACCTAGAGATACTTACATGAGATTTTTACACTTTTTGTTTCTTTCTTTTCAATAAAACATATTTTCAGGAAACAAAACTGAAGAGGATTGTGTTAAGCAGGGTCATAATGAGAAATGTCAAGATCCTATTAAAAACATTAATAGTCCGGGCCTTCAGCTCAGCCAGTAGGTCTCCTAATTTTTTCTTGCAATGTGTTTGGGAAGTGAGCTTCTTCAGCAAGTAAATGTTAGCAGGAAATTAGGGGAAAGTTTCCAGCAGTTAAGAATTCTTATGTTCAAGTGTTATTTTGAAAATATTTCTGGTTAAGTGCTAACACATTTTCAAGTGTCATTTAACAGGTATGATGGCATTTCATGTGGGAGGTGAGTGTACACCAACAACAGTACTGCTCCCTCAGCATGACACATATGTTCATTTTGTGTGCTGGAACAGTATGATTTTACAGGCACCTTGTCAATACCTACATTGGCATAATTCACAGAACAATCCTATGGGGATTGTAAATTTAATTACTGTCAGAGTGCTTAGAGGCATTTTTGCATATCAAATCAAAATAAATAAATAAATAAATAAGGCAAACTTTTCTCTTCAGTAAAGACACTTCCTACCAGCAGTGGCTCCAAGTTCAGCTGTCAGCTGCCTACCAGCTACCCAGTCCCCATCTGTGGGTCTGGGTGCAGGAGAAAAGCCCATCCACATCAGTAGGCACATCACCTTCTGAATGCGCTGTGCACAGGGCAGTGTGTGCTGAACTGCAGGAACAAGTTAAACACAGCTGCTAGTAAATATATTTGGTCTGGAAGGGAAGTTCTGACTGGCTGAGGGTAAAGGTCAGGAGCAGCCTTCAACAGGACTGTCCATCCAGGTGGGTGTTTGACAGAGCTGAGTGTACTCCTGGGAGGGATTACGTGGCTTTTGGAGGAGAGCTTTCCCTGGGGTCCTTGCTTTATTTTTCTTGTGGTGGCAAAGGACAGTCTTTACATCATTCTGCCCACTACCTTTTTCCCTCAGTCCTTCTTATGTTGACACCATGGCATTTTTCTTCTCGACATTTTCCTTCTTATGCAGTTAAGCAGCCGGTAGTAGCGAGTGTCAAAGGTCACAGCAAATACCTGAATTTGGCCTTCTTCTGTTCTGACTGTAGGATTTATCCTGTTAGCATTGGCCTCTGTGGAACACCACAGAGGCAGTACGTTTATTCACTGACTAGTGAGTTGATGTACTTTTTTCTATACCAGTATTCTGTTGCTGTTTAGGTAGTTATAAACCATGACAATTTTTATTAAGTTAATATAAACACAGCACGTTGAACAAGCAAACCTCTCTAACAGTTAATGTTTCTAGCATACTCTATAAAGAAAGATCAAAGGTGACACTGGATGAATATTTTCCTCTTTTCTTGTTTCTAAATATCTTTGTAATCTTCTGTGGATTCAGGGTTCTTGAATAAGGATACTCTAAAGAAAGAGATGTAAAAGGGCTGCATGACTAATTGATAGCTGGCAAAATGGAAACAAATTGTGTTCAGGTTGAGCTATGTGTAATTGCCCTCCTTTTCTTTTCATGGCACTGCAAATCCTAAATATCTTGTTAGCAGTGGCTCCTGTTTAGATCAGTAACTCAAGGGCAGGAGCATTCTCTACCACATTAGGGGAGATGCTGGGTCAGCTTTAGCCCCCAAAAAGCACTTTTAAAGTCTACATTTCTAAGTGCCTCAGAGATTGTTTTAATGTGTAGATTATTGATGTTATGAGATCCCAGTCTAACTTATTCAAGAACTAGTATGCAAGCAATATTAATAATTTTGATTTAAAAAATGTTGGGACCGTTGACCTTTCCCTTCCCAGAAATGCCAGTCCTCATTGTGTTGACTGCTATCTGAGAGGCTGTGTAGACTTCTGCCCAAAGGAAGCACCACACCATAGTATGAAAGGGAAGAAATTCAACCAAACTGGAGACCAAGGAAGTATTTTCTTCTGTTCTGATGGATTTTGTACAAAGCTCCATGATAAGTGATGTTTATTCACCATATTTATGAACATTTTACCTCTTGCTTTCTGTCTGAAAGAAATACGCATAACCCTGGTTGTCATACAGCATGAAAAGTATACTACACTGATTTTCTTGTCCCTTAGAATAAGTTCTTCCTGGTTATAAGCCTAGTGATATCACTGGTACTATACACATACCTCACTGATGCAGAATGACACTTATGGACTAATTCATATTAGCTGAGGACAAAACTGGCATGCTTTATTTTAATAGTGGCACAGAAATTCCCCTCATTCTTTAATTAATAAGTCACTTGCACTCAAACCTTCTCCAGAATAAGCCTCAGAGGAAACTCTGAATAAATATATTGTTGTTTCTATATCTTAGATGCATAAATATTTTGTGATAAAAACTTCTCTGGCAGTTATTATTTAATACTCAGAATGCTAGTATTATTTAATATAAAATAAAAAAAAGTTGCTGTTATCTTTAGATTTAATTTCCTTTTCCATCATATCCTACTTTTTTTCAGGTTATCTTTCTTTTTTTATTTCTACTATATGCTCAGAAGAATCAGAACATGCGAGGCATAACCTATAACATTTCACTTACATTTACTTAAATAAAAGGGAAATTATAAATATTTATGAGTAAATTTCAGTATCTTGCCAAACACAAATGTAGAACTCATTTTTTAAAGGGCAAAATAGCGAAATGCTTGTAAAACGGTATTGGTGCTGCTGGCCTAAGTCTACTTTTCATGACTATTGTTGATGGATTTCTTTTCCTTCTCCTTGCTTTCCCCCCATGATTCAGTCTGTTTTCTCCATGGTGTGTTTTAGAGCAAGATCCCTCAAAGATGCAGTCATTTTAAGATTCAGCATCTTGGAACTGACAGGCAGCATCAGCAAAAGTCTGTATGCTCAACCTCAGGGCAGCAGGGGTCTTGGTTTGAATTTTGTAGGCATTAAGGGAGTAATAGTCTGTAAGGATAAATGTAAGGAGCGAAGTAGTGAGGAATTCATAGGCATGCTCATAGGCCTGGGCAAGAGGATTTCAGGAAACTTCAACCTGATGTGACTCAGAAATGCTCACAAGATAAGTGAGGATTCCTGATGAGAGGTCAAGAAATATGATCTCAAGAGCCACACATTGACTTGCAGTTTCTAAATGGCAACCAAAGTTTGGTACCAGCTTTCTTTGCAAAACCCAGTTTCCAGTCATTCATTGAAAAATCCTTTCCTCTGGGGTAATTTTAATTCAGCATTATGATAACATTTCACACCTGAGCAGAAACTAGCCCCTGTGAGCAAAGGCATTTGGTTCTGACGTTCAGTGAGACAAAATTTTTTCAAAGGTTTGCTTTTTCCTGCATATACTTTGAAAAAGCTGGTGAGGCCTTTCCTAAACATTATTTGTCTTAACACTGACCAGGGAGCAAATAAATAATCTGGACAAGTTGTAGACTTATATTTTGGTAAAGTGCTGTGTGTTGGAAGTTTGTAAATTAAATACTTTTGTTCAAATATCAGAAAGCATTCCTGCACATCATGATGATGTGCGAGAAATGGGAAACTGCATCCGAAAGAGGAGACATTGTGCAACAGACTCCTAGAGGATTTACTAACTTCAGGACATGCTGAGTTACCTGGTTGATTTCTCTGGGTATAAGTGAGAACAAAGTGTTCTTCTATCTTAAAAGGCAGATCAGCGCTGAATGTGCCCAAAGAACCTGGGAAACTTTATGTTTGGGTTGGGAGAAAAACAGTAAGGACTTGCAGAGACTGCAACAGGTAGGTGAGGTCTTCACCCCTCCAACATTCAATGGGAAAGAGAAAACTGGCAGAAGTTACAAATGTATTTAAAGTAAAGGTCACTGATCTAATTTATTTCTGTTGAATACTGAGCACCCTCTCTTTCAGAAGCAGGTATTGCAAAAGTCAGCTTGAACCTTTCAGGTATAGGTATGGTGCATCATTCTGAGAAAGGTCAGAGCAAGCAACAGCTCCTCTTCTTGAAAGGTACCAAGAAATAAATAGGCTTCTACTAAGACTTGTTCAGCAGAGTTATGCCCAGAATTTGAACAGCGTATTTTCAGATGTAAACAGAAAGTTTTCCTTACAGGAAAATTCACAGTCTTTCAGGTGTTTTAAGGTGTTACATTGAGCCAGTCTGTTAGACAAGAACTGTCTGATGATAAACCAGTGCTAAACCATTTTAAATTGAGAACATAACAGTGTTACTTACTAAGGTTACATTTATTTTTCTACCATAAATGAAACTTCTTAGATTTTTTTAAATTCAGATGAAGCCATGAAAATTGAGAATTAACAGTTCAGGCTATTGTCAATTTGATGTGGCTGGAAGACACTTATTACTTCTTCTGTTGACTAAATTAATATTTATTAGCACAATTAATGAAGTATACTTTGTATGTCAATAGTTACTCCATTTATTTAAAGTCATAATTCCAGTACTGTCATTTTTTACATTAAAAATAGTCAGTGATATTAAAATGGTAAACTGGAAATATGCCACAATTTGCTATAAGTAGATAAAACAATTATGAGAATGTGATTCAGGAGTAGAAAAAATCAGTTCAAGAGAAGTGTAGCTAGCAACCTATAATCAGTGATTTTTCATGTATAGATTAAGAAATTTTGTACATAGGATACACAACTGAGTGTTGTGAGCTGGTTGCTGTTAACCAGATGTCCATGTTAAACACATATGGTATTTAAGGTCAGTTTTCAAATCTGTCTGAGATGTAATTTATTGCCATACTCCAGTAGCTTGTGACCACATGAGACCTCATTTGCTGGGTAACTGTGGAGTCTATTGCAAATTCAAGAATAGTTTCAGGAATAGGCTGAAAGGTTCCAACTAACTTTCATTTGTGCAGATATTTACATCAGCCAGAATATATATATGTAACTCTGACCCCATAGTCTCCTGTTTTAGTGCACCATTGAATAAAATGACACACTGTTACCACTGGCAGGATTGTTGAGACAGAGAATCCAGCTTTTTTTTCTGTTTGCTTTGGGTTCAAACACAACATTTCTGGCAATATGGACCATCGTGACTCTATGGTTTGCTGATGATCAGGTTATGCCAAGGCCAACCAAGAATTAGTTATGACTTTTAGCTGGAAGAAGAGCAAGACATGCATGCAAACCTATTTGTTGGTTTGATGGTGTGCCTTGTCTCAGTGGAGTTGATTTTACTAAAGCTCTTTGTCACATCATTCTTTTTGCTGCAGACTAATAAACTGAATGAATGAATGATGTCCAGAGGTGCTGTCAGAGTCTGCCTAAAGGCAGTTATTCTGGTGCAAGATTCATTCTGGAGAGAATTCATCCAGCTTAGAAAATTGCAGCTCTTGAGCCATCCTGGTAAAGTTACAGTGACAAGATGACCCTGGCATATTTACAGGTGACCTGATGGAGAAGTGCAAATAACTGGAGAGCTTGTTCTGAATCAGGAACATAGAAAGGTGGTGCTTGGACCAGGTATCTTGAACAAGGCCAAACTGTATCTGTTAATTTGCATCATTTAATAGATGTCCCAGAATTTGCTGCTGATCTCTTTTATCTCCCCAGGTCTGTGGCACCTTGGGCTGTCATTTAAAGCCGTACTGAAGGATTGGGTTAAGATAATGCACTTTCCATTTACTTGGCAATCAGTGGGCACAGGTTCTGAAGGAGCTCTGAGATACCCAAATCCTACTGATTTTCTTTGGAGCTTGGGTGTCTGCCTCCCACAGGCTCTTTTGAATATCACTTCCATAACTTCTCAGTCAGATGTAAGGGTGGAGGGAGCAGAGCCCAGAATTGGCTAAGAACTGTGGTAATAACTTAAGTGACTTCAAGTGAGGTAAATACTAAATATAAATTTCCAGTTTGACACAGAATCCACTGACAGCACCATAATCTCAGATCCTTTCATCATGCATGATTATAAGCACTCATTGGCATGAGGCACCTATCTGTCACATTTATAGTTAGAAGCAGTGGAGGCAGCTGACATCTGACAGGGATGAGGCAGACCTGACAGGCACCCCCATCTTGGCTTGCTGCTCCTCTCCCTTTCATTCCTGTCTTTCAGACGCTGGTACGACATCTCCTCCCCATGGCACAGGCTCTGCCTGCCTCGGTCTCACTGCCACTGGAGGGAAACATGCCTTTATGGAATGGCTTCACGGCCTTGCTGCTGAGGGCAGCCATCAAGGCATGGGTCTTTGAAATGGGCAAGTAATTTCTCAGAGAGCAGAAGCCCATTTCAGACACAGCATGTCTACATTCTGTTTACTCATGGTCAGGGACTTCTCCATCTGTGTACCCTTTAAAAATTCAGTGGTAGTGGATCCTTCCTGAACAGGGACTTGGTAATGTGGATTGCTTTGGCCGTGTGCATTTACCAGAGTGTGGTGATCCTTCCACACCAAGCTGGGTGCCAGATCTCTGCTAACGTGCAGGAATATGCACTTTATGGGTGGGTTAGCACTACAAAAATCAATCCAACATTATTGTAGAGGAAGAATAACCAAATAACAACTAAAGAAGAGTTTTAAACTCTGCTTTGTTTTTCATTCTTTGAAGAGGATAACGTTTCCTGCTCTTTTCCTGGCAAAGTTCACCTCTTTCTTCACACTTGTTTACTGCTCGAAGTATCACCTTGGTGGAGGTCACTGTCCATCCACACCCACTCTCTGTGATTCATGCCCTTCCTGTCAGGAAATGGAGGAGAGAATGAGCCCAGAAGCTGGTGGTATCCTCTTTCCTGAACAAAATTATTATCATTCTAATAGTTGCTAATTTTGCTCAACATACGCATAAAATTGTCTGTAAAATAGCTTCAACAAACCAAGGGAGCACAGTGAATGCAGCCAGTGGTGGAGGAATGAATGTCCAGATCAACATTTGTTCTTATTTCTAGGAAGTCCCTTCAGTTTTTGCTAAAATTTTCTGTGAAAAGGACTAGGAATTTCTAACAGTTGATTTCACTGTATTAGACTGATGTCTAAAGCTGAGACTTGACAATAAACTTTATCTTTGGTACCCAACAGGCAACTGCCTTACTTATACTTCTGAACTGTTATGTCACAACCGTGACAGTTTTATGGTCTTCCCATTGCTGAAACAAGGAAACAGAGATTCCTCTCATTTTCTTACACTGGCATACATCTAAAATAATACCGCCATTGAAATCGGTGGCAGAATTTGGCCTGTCAACATTTTGTGAGTTTTAAAAAGCAAGGAATTGAAAAGAAGTCCATTGTCTCCAACTTTAGTAGAGGAACTTGATCTATCAGGCAGCTGCTGTAGTCTACCTGCAGTTGATTGATGTTAGCTTAATAATGATGATCGATTAGATCATCAGTGTCATCCTTAGAAAGAATGTACTTTAGCTAATGACATCAGTTGACTAATAGATTCCTGTTTAAATGTCAAGGGGCCAGAGAAAGACACTCTGCTAAGTACTTACATTATACCTATTGAAAAAAATCACATCAAGTCTGCCTTACAAAGGACTTTTATGCCTTAGTTACAAGCCCTCTATTTCCTCTACTATGCACAAGCAAATTCTGCTTTAAGTTGATGTAAAGCTGGGAGTTACTCCATTTGTCTTCAAAGTTTGGATCAGTCTTTCTGAACACCACGAGGTATAAATCACTAAGCTGTCACCTGAATGTTTCTTTCTACACTGTCGTTACAGAGGGCACATATCCAGCCCTGAAACCAAAGGTGTGGAAGCTGGCTTTTTGTCCACTGTTGCCTCAGAAAAGAATAGTTTGGTTTAAATTTTTCTCTTCAGGTGTGCTTACTTTTGGATAAACTCAAATTCCCTTCTTCAAATTATATGCACTTTCTATGAGCATCTTGAGACTGTCTTCCGTCACTATTGCTGTAAACCAAGTGCTTTTTGCCTTCCCCTCAAGCAAAAGATTCCAGATTAATTTACATTAATGTTATGCACAAGTTAATGACTCTAGTCATCTATATTATGCAATGAAATTTTCAAACATAACATCAAATTGATTTTAAAATTAGTATTCAAGGAAATACTTGCTTAATGCAGGTTTGGAATAGGTAATATGAATGGGAATGCCATTCTACTACTACCTTATTTATTCCTTATGGAGAGGTACAGTTTATGACAAGATATGACTAACATTTCACTAATACAGGGAGATAGTTGAACAAAGGACACACTATTTTATGTCCAGATGTGTAATTGCACACTAGAAGAAAATTTTGTACTTCGAACTTGAATCAAAATGTACAGAATGGTGAGCAAACCAATTCACTTTATTTTGATAGTATGTCTGAAAGCTTTCTTATGCTGAAATTTAATTAGCAGACAGATTTGTTTTACTCCTTTTCAGAAAATCACTGCCAGTGTGAAAGTAAGGTGCAAAGCTGATGGAGGCAGCATTACAGACACATATGTAGATTTCATTGTTCACAAACATGTATGCATTAAATTTAGTTGCAACAGTTGTATTTTTATAACTCAAGTTTGAATATGCTTGAGTGAATGTATTGTTTTCATGACTCTGGCTCACTTGAGTCAAAAAACTCCATCAAAAGTTTACTACAGATGCTGCCTGAGCAAAACAAGCAAACTGAAATTACCGAATGAGGATATTTGCTTAGAGACCATCCCAATTTATATTGCTGCTGGTATTCAGTTCATTTGACCACATTCCTTCTGGAGCAGGCTGATCTAAAAGGACTGTTGCAGGCAGCAGCAAGGAAAAAGTGAATTAGTAGTGCTGATTCCCCAGAGAGTCAGAGGAGAGTCTCTAGCTGAAGGATAATCTTTAGCTGCCACTGAGCTCTCAGGGAGGTGGAGCAGGGTGAGAGCCTTGTGGAGGAGAGACACGTTTCCTTGTTTATCACTGACCAGAGCAGGGGAGGAAGGGAGCCAGGGAAATAAATATGCAGGACAATATTCCATCATGCCAGCAAAATTCAGGAGGATGAAACATAGAGCATGGTGTGAGTATTTGCAACATTTAATTTTACACGCCCGACTTCAGTTGATAAGGTTATTCAATGCAGGCTCATCCCGAAGGACTGCTATTGGACTGGACCCTGACTGGCAGTGGACAGTCTGCTACATCCTGAATTTATTCCAAGGTTTTTCAACCGGCGTCTTTGGCCCTCACTCACGCAACCTTATTCCATCAACATGGCGGGCTATTCACAATGTATGAACGTCACAGATAGGTGCTAATTTTTCTTTCCTTGCACTGCTGGGAAGGCAAAGACAAAGGCAGTCCAGGGGCTAATGCAGCTTTGACCTTCCTGGATGTGGAGAAGGATTTTATTTGTTGTGGTGTCTGCTCTTTACAGGATGCTGTGTAACCTGGAGAGACCTGAGAAAGTTTTAAATGAGCTAGTTCTACTCCCAGGAGACCTTAGGTACAGCACTATAACACCCAGGGTAAAACTGGCTGTGAACAGTCTGTCCTAGATGTGGCTCTGCCAGCAGATGTATTGCTCCCATTTTTCAGTGCTACCCACTCTTAGGGGCTATGGCTACTCTCTCAAATAACTACCTGTAGAAGTGCTCCCACCTCAGTGAAAAAGAGAAAAATAAATCCAAATCTGATGTTTAAATTAGTCTTTCTTAACTGACTTGGCTAACCCCAGCAGCTCAGTGGGCAGCAATAGAGAAGCCATTCCCATGATTGCCCACCCTTTGTAAGCCGCACAGTCATGGAAAGTGATGAGCTGTAACAACAATGGGCTGCAAGGAGGTTTGTGTCTGTGGCTCTGACATCCCCCCCCTCCCGCCACATACACACTGTGCTTTCTGTCTGAGAAGGGCTGCAGCTCTCCAAAAATCCTTCATGGCAGGTGAGAATGATTCAGGGTCTTACTTGTAAGCGTATGAAGTATCTTTCATATGTGTCTGACTTCAGTGGACATTGAGCGGGGACCAAAATCCAGCTACTTGTGTTTCATAGATGCTGAAATGCTCCACAACACTCAGCTTCTAGAAAAAACCAGCTGTGTACTCAGTGCTGCTCAGGCTCTGCTGTGACCCAGTAGAGTTCAGAAAGAAAAGAAAACCCTGCTATGAAGGTAACAGCTCACTAAGTGATGAGAATTTGAAATTCAACCAGCTATCATCATGAAAGTGATTACAATAGAGCTTAAAAGACCCAGCAAAGAGCTGTTCTCTTTGCAATTTCATGATAAGAAGCATTCATTGTTTCATTGCATATTGCACAGTTTGCTCATTTCACCTTTATCTTACCTAGAAAATAAAACCATACTGAGAATGTCTTTTAGCAAGAAGAAAAACAACTTGAAAAGAACATTTCTATTGCTACCTATCTATCTGTTAATTTAAGTCTTTAAAAGAAAATCATATATTGCAGCCACCTATCTAGACCTAAACAATGTATGAAGAGGAATTTGACATTTTTAGAAGTATTTTTAAATTCTTTTAACATTTGTATTTCCCAAGATGAAAAATTAACTCTTAATAGTGGATTTTGCAAAAGCCTCCTTTTAGATTTCCTGCCCAATGCATCATGCTGTGACTCACAGCATGCAGTTGTATAGGTCACATCAGACTTCTTTCTTTAAGGAAAACATGATGTCACATGCACAGCCCAGTGTGATGTGTCAGACCACATGAGAGGCCATCCCTGAAATGTGACAGAAATAGTTCTCAAATTCACTTAAAATCTAGGAACAAAGAGCAAAGTGCTAGACAAAGCTGTCTCATGGTGTTAGTAGTATTAACTCTTATGCTTTTCTATAGCACCTTCAATCCTGAAACGTGACTTTGTCTGGAACAAAGAAATAATTGTCTATTTTAAGTATGGTTTTACAGGATTTTTTTCCCTTAAGAAATAGCGAATGAAATCAAATCTCTGTTTTAGTGACTACCTAGATTTAGTCTAAAACAGAAGCTTGTGAGCTTATGGGACCATTATTTTTGCAGTTTTGATTTCACTTGATGTGGTAATGTTGGGACTAGTCCTTCTTCAGTAATAACATGAAAAGAAAGGTACCACCTACGAGTCTCTCTCTCTTTGAAGATGTTCAAAAGCTGTCCAGGCATATTACTGGGCAACAGACTCTAGGTGGCCCTCCCTGAGCAGGGGAGTTGGATCAGATGCCTTCCAGAGGTCCCTTCAACCTCGGCCATTCTGTACTTCTGTGAAATCAGCAGTACAGAACATCAACACACAGCTACAAACATAATCCAAATGCACAACTAAAGACACTTCTAAATTTTTTTTTAGGTTTAGACTCTCTTTGAATACCACCACCTTGTACAATGCTTGGGTGAGTTAAATACCTATTACTGTGGCTTCTCAAGTGCTTTGAGTAATGTGTTTGCTTGCATGTTGATTTTTCTACAGAGTAGCACCACTGACAAGAAAGAGGTTTTGGTTAAAATAGACTGATAATTACCATATTTAAATTATTTAAATTATTCTCCCTCTGAAACTATGAGCACGTGTATACACATGCATTTAATGAATTAATAAAAAATTACTTTCATCCTTCTGAACATAGACAAATAATTCTCAATAATATGTTTTATGAAAGTGGTCACTGTCATTGTATCAGTGAGAATCTATGGTTAATATTTAATCCCAAAGTTCCCTACAAAAGAGAGCAATCCGTTTTACAATATCACATTCTGAGAAATCTTTGATCAGATCTGCTCAAGAATGTGGACATTTGTCTTTGCTTGAGTCCAGGCCTGTCCTATTGCACACATTCTGGTTTCTGTATGTGGTAATTAACTGTTTCTAATTACTCATCTATAAACCACTGCAGCTCTTTTTTTTCTCTTGTTGCATTGGTACAATTTTCTTCCTCTTTACCTGCACTATTGCAACAAAATTATGTACTGTGTCCAGACTCTGAGTCTATCAACACAGAATTATTGTCTTTGTATTTAAAAGTTTCAATCAGGATTTCTAAATATTCTTTAACAAGGCAACTGTTAATGGAAATAGTAGTCAGAGGAAAATTATTATCTCTAAGTTCTGTGCTTATTAATGTTTAGCAGCCTCTTTGGAGTAATTAATTGTCCTTTCCTATTGAAATTCTTCATTGTTTGGTAAGAGTGCCAGGTTTTTTGAAGTGTGGGACCAAAATTCATTTTATCTCTTTGCCTAAAAAAAATCTTTAATTTCCTGACTCTTCTGTGAGAACAAGTGTGGTTAAAAAGGGCTGATTGCTCTTTTCTAGCTCTGCAATTGGAGTTATGTTCAGGGAGATGCAAGTCATCATTTCTTCTTCTCCTAAGCTCTTCTAAAATGTCACTCTTGACATATACTGTATATACACTGCAAAGTGTGCCCAGATCCCAGATCCAGGCTTTTATCCAAACCTCTGGTCTGGCCAAGTTTTTGGGGTTTATTGCACACAATTCCCACACGTTCTTTGCTTCTATTCTGGTGCATCAGCTTGAAGAGACTTTGGTGCAAAGGAGTTACACGAACATGTCCCAGAGTCCTTAACAGCACCTTTAACAGAGCCACTGGAAGGACCAGCTCCTGGGAGAAGCCGTCTGCCTGTCAGCCCCCTCAGCCTGAGCCTGCCTCCGCCGTGCCCCAGGCTGAACTTGGGCAGGCATGTTTCCCATGGCAGGCGACTGGCTTTACTTAGCTCCCAGTTGCCTCCTGCTTGCTGAGACAAGGAAGTGAGGAGGTGGCATTTTGGTTCTGTTTCACTGTAATGACATCCAGAAATCAGAAAAGGTGTGGAAAGGGAAGGCCAGGCTCTGCAGAGGCACAGGGGCCAGCAGAGCGTGGCACAGTTGATAGGCGAGGCTGAGAATGAGAGTGGGGTCTGGTCTCCTCTGCCTCGTGGGCCTTGCAAAGCAGGCATGGCGTGCTGCATTAAAGCTAAATATGTGTTAACAAACAGACATGTTCATACAGCACAGTGTTAGTGAGAAAACACGTGGGTCCATGCCCGGGGAGCAGCAGCCAGAGCTGTACCCCAGTTTATAGGTGAGAAAGGACCAGTGCAGGCACATCTGGGCAGGAGGCAGGGAGTTCTTGGGCTTCAGATTGAGTCACCAACAGGTTCCTGCCTGACCAGTCTGGCTACCGTGGGCTTTGCAGTTTTATAAAGCCAAGTTACAGAGTCAAGAAAGGTTAAATCCCAAGTAAAATACATTCACTCATTTTCAGAAGTACATCAAGCTTCATGGACAACACTGTATTCCAAACCCTTGTTTCAGTTTGTTCCCTACTTCTATCTATATTCAAAAGAAAGTGGAAGCTAGCTCCTTAAAATATTTATAAAGCATTTTGTGCAACTAGTCTAAGTTCTAAATTTAACTTTCCCCCTAAAGCCACAAAACACTTTTGGTAATAAATTCTCTTTTTTTCCTATTTGGGAAGGAAAAGGAATTGTTTATTTTTAACAATTCAGTTCAGAGGAAAAATTATAGCATAGTGAATAGCAAGTAAATTAGCAATTCTTTCTATTATCCAAACCAGCAGGTCTTCTATTAACAAGGGCAGTTTGTGGCCCCTGGATTACAAGATCAATCAGACAGCTAATTTTTATTTAATTTTAGGGAATCAAGTAATTATAAATCAGGCAAAAGCTGCATGTAGGACTTGTATTTACCTGTGCTGAGTTGATTTAACTGATTTAATACCACTTTCTTAGTCTTTCTGGTTTATTTTCTGAAGCTGGAGTTGCTGATTGTATGTAATTTATCCCAGATGAAGAACAGCTATAAAAGCTCTCTCCAGCAAATCTGATGCAGACAACACCTTCATTCTTGCTTTAAGAAATGTGCTTAGACAGCCTGACACAGCCAAACACGGGACACAGGCTGGGAAAGGGGAAAAATTGCATCTACTCTGTTTTGTCTCCGAGTTTAGTGGAAGACTTTTGGGTTTTTAATCAGGCATGTACATTGGCACATGGAGCAGCTGGTGGATTAACTGGACAAGGGAGATCAAATGAAACTTAAATACAGGAGTGAAGTTTCATGTCCCCTTTCTGAGTCTGGATTTTATTCAATTGTAGTAGAAAGTTCTAAATAGTACATAGCAGAGGCTACCATTGTGCACCATGTGGGATTAAGGAGGAAACATCCATTGCCGTATTTTGCCTTTATAAAAAAAAAGACAGATGAGACCTAATGGAGCTCTTCTTTACCATTAGGTTTTTACTGTCTGATGGCTGTACATAGGAAGCAGGAAACCTTGCATTTGATTTTTTCTACGTCTCTTATATACCCAAAAACATTTGCTGCATGTCAGCCTCCAACTATATGGACCAAAGACGGAAGCAGCTACATATGTACATGTGCCTTGAGCTCTTGTTCCGTTTTGGTGCAATTAAGTAGAGTCAGATTCCAACTGGTCGATGCTGGGAAGCCAAGACTGAGCCAGGGAAAAGAGAAGCATGGAGAGATAGTACAGACATTGGCTTTACCAGCTACTGCAGACCTAGAGGGACATGGAACCCAGCAGAATTCAAGACTGGCCTGAAACATGCCATGGTCTAAACCAGTTTCTTGGAGCCAGAGGAGAACTGAAGTAGTGTGAAGACATGCTGGCAAGCTCTAGGGTAATTGAAGGTCTGTTTTATGACATAGGTACAGGACTTGAAATCTTCCTCATAAATTCAAATAGCAATCAACTGCATTGCTGGATTGTGTCGTTCTGCCTTTGAAGATTAGAAGAATTGTGTGGCTGAGATTACAGTATAATTTTACAGCATGAAGGCATACAATCCACCTACTTAAAGAATTAGATGAGTCATTCAGAAATGCAGTGCATCAATACATTATTTTTTAAACACAAACAAAATCTGAATTAACAATGGCAGTGAGTTCAAAAAGGCTCTGAATGGGCACATACTTGCCTGCGAGCCTTTGGGAGAAAACATTTATGGTGAAGAGGATGTCAATTTAAAAAAATCAAATGGTTTCTAGAAAGACCAACATTAGAAGAGAGACGGAAGATGTATTTCTTCCAGACTAGTCCTTGCTGCTGGTCCTGTACAATCAAGCACAAAAAAAGTATGAGGACGGGTATAAAAATGTAGAATGAAGATGGGTTAATGATGGTGGTAAATAAAGACAGTATGAAAATGGGTATGAAGATTTAAAGCCAGAAAGCATTTTTAGATCATTTAGCCTGAAACCCTGAGTCATCACATGCAGGTGCATGACATGCAGGTCATTGTCACTTCTAAGTTGAATTCAGCATGTTTGATGAAAGACCTCCCAGAAAGACACCAAGTCCTGTTTAGGGAGCACTTGAGAAATGGAGAGCCTTGCTCTTGACTAGTCAGCCTGGGATAATGATACCCTGTTTCACAATAAAAGCGCAGTGGGTCTCTGCTCTGACTTTGTGTTGCATGGCCCATGTTTACCTCCAGCACCCACATCTGCTGTGTTTCCCCACTGGGTTAGAGAACTCAGTGTATCAGAGCAGTAGACACCACTTTTCAGTGGATCAGATGTCTTAATTGCAAAGCCAGCCATATGGTGATCCAGGAGAGGAGCTTTGCTGGAGCACCAAGGGTTGTGCCATAGGCCAGGACTGCTCAGCTGCTCCTTGGGAAGCTGTGTTGCCCTCCACAGCTTTAAAATCAAAATTGTGAAGTGGTGATTCAGCTTTTTAGCATCTGGTACCTCAGGGAGAGCAGTGTTCTTACTACCCTGTCCACATTCTTCCACAGGCTGCAGACTGTTTTCCACCCTCCCTGCCCCGTGAATAAGGGCAGGGCTCAACCACAACCTACTGGCAACTGTGAAATGAGTGTAGGTCTAGGATGTACAGTCAAACTGCCGCTTTTCACCAGCATAAAAGTTCTTCTGTGCTGCTGTGGCAATGCAGAGATACCTTACAGTGAGTTAACACTTTATTTTACATTCACTTATATGGATATTTTCATTGTCAAAGTAACAAAAGGAGGCCATAACTGAAATGCAAGCTGACATTTTTGGAGGCTACATCTAAGCTATGAAAAGCAGAAAAATGCAGAAATTCATGGGTCAAGTTCCCTGACTTGGCTAGTACCTACACAACATACAGGACAGTCCTGTGAGACAGTACTAGCTTGTGTCCTCTGCAGGAGCTAAGAAGGGACTCCTCTCAGCAAGGTTAGCAGATGTGGGTATAGTGTGTAGCCAGTCCGGACTGCTGCTGGCTCCAGAATGAGCTCAGTAAACACTATCACAGTGATCTACATATCCTCAACAAAGCATTTAAATCAGTGTGTTCAGAACTTTGTGCTCAAGCTTTTGGTCTTGTAAATGTCAGCAGTCTGTAGGTTCTGTGATGAGATATGGATGTGTTGGTTTGGAGACCTTTCCTACTCTGATCTCTTTAAGAGAATGTATACACAGGCTGTACTGCCTGGACCTCATCTGAAAAAGAAGAAATCCAGCTGTACACATTCCAGTGCTCCTGCAGCTCTGCTGCCTCATCCTTGGGATGACACACATTGCAGGTGATATAATGTTTTCTCCCAGACCTCAGGAGCAGACTTGTTAGTCATTGGAGAACTCAGCACAACTCAATTAAGTTTTTTCCACTACTTAATTGACATTTAGTCAGCTGGGAAGCAACAACACCAGCAGAAAACAGACCTTCCCTTCAGTTAAGATGTTATGAAACCTCATAACATTCCAACTGGCCAAATGTGAGGAAGAAATGAGGAAAATCTAATTAGACATTGCATGGTCTCTCCTTCAACATTAAATGTAATATATATGTGGTTACAGCTTCCCTTGAGGATCTTCCTACTCATGACAGGCATGTAGGTGGGTTAAAATTTTATGGTTTTTAAATTTCTTGGTTGTTTTAGGATCCTTAAGCATGCAAGCTGTGACACTGTGGTGCATAACATAATATGTAATCTGTGGTCACGAGATTGGGGTTAACTCTTCCAGCCAAGGAAGGCAGTATGTCTGCTGAGGGCCTGGGGCTCTGAGCTTCTGTAATAAACTTAATCTCTGAAAGGGAGATGGACATACACAGCCATTGCCACAGTAATGCAAGGCATGTGTCAGCTTTGGATGTTGTAGGAGATTGGCCTTGAAAGCAACGCAGGACAGTGTGCCCATCTCTGGGAACACCCCACAAACAGTTTCCAGTAGTTAGCAATACCTAACACCTTTCTTGGACCTATTGTGGGGTTTTTTCCTAACAATTCCTGAAATCATACAAACTTAAGAAAGAACTTAGTTGTCAGGATCCTACTGCCTCTTAGCCAAAGTACTGCAATGTTGGGCCACAAAAGTGTATGAAATCTCCCTTTTCTCCAGAACCTGGATAGGGAGTTAATGAAGAAGCAACAGATGACTCTTGACTCCAAACTTAATACTCTCTCAGGTGTGTTCATCTGAAGCAGTATAGAGGAGCCTGATCTGGTTCAAGTTCTTTTCTGGTAGTCTGTGGACTGATCTCTAGTCTTTTGTAATATATCAGAGGTGAGTTGCAAAATGGATACTAACAACAGTTAAAAAGAAATGTGTGCACACTCCTATGCATGTTGGGAATGCAACACAAGGAGGGAGGACAAAAGGGCTTTCGCCTAGTTTTCACCACACCTAAATCTCATGTAGTGTCATTGCACAAGGACCGTTGTCCATGGATTTTTATTTTTATTTTTATTTTTTTCAAAAAAAGGTTGACGGGTTCTTGGTGAATAAGGCTAAAGAAGATTGTTCTAGATGAAAATGCAACACAGACTGTGCAAATCTGGTTTTAAAAATCTTGTTCAGAGAGTAGTTATGATTACCTTTCCAACCAAGGACTTATAACCTGGGCTATTTCATTAGTGGTTTGGATGATGGAATAGAGAATATACCTGTTAAACCTGCATATGACTCCCATCTGGGAGGGGCAGCATAAACGACAAAGGACTTAAGACATTCTTAATGAAAAAACCCCACTGGGTTAAAAAGTTGCAGCCCAATAAACAAAATTTTATTACTAGGAAGAAAAAAGCACAAACCCAAAATGAGAGGCTTCAGTAGACACACGTCTATTGAAAGAGGTCTAGGAATTACAGCAGATCCCAACCAAATTTGTGTGATGTTGGATACAAATGCAGGTATCACACTGTGATGTGTGACAAGGACTGTTTTTCTTACTCCTGATAAGGTGTCACTTTAGTCTTGTGTCCAGTCTTGTATCCAGTCTTGTGCCCAGTCCACCACCCTGTGAGACAGATGTAGAGTCTAGAGGAGAATAGTATGAGTGATGCAGTCCTAGGAAACAAAGTGTGTGTGGGTAGGTGAAAGCAGAGGGGTTAGTACACAGCAGGCTGAGTGAAACACAACTGCAGTTTGCAAATACGGCTTTGATAGGATGAAAACTCATGGGCTATGTTGATATTTGGGTTAGGTCTTAGGAAACCTTGGTGATAGTAAGGAAAGGTTGATGTGAGAGGCTGTGAAGTCTCCGTGGTCCTACCTTGATGCAAGAGGATGGTTTGGTGTTTCTCAGCCAAGACCATCAGATGGGTGAGGCTGTCTGGATGCACAGCTGCCAGCAGCATAGGTGTACTGTCCACTTTCTGTTCCACCACGGTTAACAAGGAATAATTTGTGGTGTATTTCGTATACTCTGCTCTCTGTTTTCAGTTGGGTTGAGCTTCCCATATCTAAGGTGCTGGGTTTTCCATCTCACACTTTTCACTGGTTGCCTCTCTTTTAATAGCTAATAATCTGCTTGAGAACATTTTTTTGGTGCAAGTTCTTTATGGTTTCCTACCAAAGAGGAGTTTTTAACTCAGATTTGAGACTGAGTTAGCAGCAGCAAAAAAACCCAAAAAACCAAAACCCCCCCTGTATTTTACCACATGGTGCAGAAACCACAGAAGGAGATCTCTACCATTGAGATATTAGAGAGCACAATAAGTGTTACTCACAAAACTGAAGCTCACGGTGTCTGCAGAGCAAGCAGGACTCTTGAGTATGTAGGAAACAACAATGGAGGCAAGTCACACTACACAGAAAGTAGCAGTTAAGAGCAGTCTCATGTAGTAAGTGGTGCTGTGAGCCAGGTCTGGCTGAGGGGAAAAACAAGCTCAAAGAAACTTGACTCATGTTACATTATCATGAGATCAGCTTCATCCCCAATCGTCTTAAGCTTCTCACATTGATATTGATTAAGCACTTGTCACATGAAATATTGATTTCAGCTGAATTATTTCTGTTCAGACAATGTAAAGGAGGTGATCTGTCCCTCTGAGTGTAGAAGGTTTGTGCGTCCTATATAGAAATAGCCTGCCCTTCCAGCATCGATTATTGTTTCAATACATGCAGGAACAGGAAAGCATTATGCATGTGCATTTCCCAATGGCTAGTTTCAGCACTAAAGGGAGAAGTAACATTTGCATTCCTTAAAGAACTGATTGAGATTCTAAAAACAGATTGGAAACTTAATGGTAAGAAAGGCACAGCTTGAAAGTCTTTACTTTTTGGCATGAAAGTGTGGACCAGATTGACACAATCTGTGACGTAGTTTCTAATGAAGCATTTGTAATGAGACATTTAAAGTAACTCAAGAGGCCTCTCTATCCTGTTAGGAAAAGAACACAAGGAGCACATATTTGAAATTCATTCAGCAGTGAATACATAAGCTGATCTTGACATGAATTTAGAATAGGATTCAATAGTAGATAGGTGCTTGGGGTAGAAGTTGCTTGTAGGGGGAAAAAAAAAAAAAGAGAGATATATAAATTAAGAGCTAAAACAGTTGGAGGAAACTCTTGGGAAAATTACCAAGAAGAGAGAGAGAGGTTTCTGCTTATTGAACTGTTGAATCATGGAACTGATTTCAGTTAGAAAACTTTGTGCTGAAATTTCATGCAGAGAGAAATTTGGTTTTCTCAGTAGGTAGGTGGGAAGGGTGAGACCTTCTGATTTCTGTTTCTCATTCACATCTTGTTTACCCCAGGCACGGAGGTCTCTTTGGTGCTCACTGTAACAAGCCTTTCTTAAACCTCTGCTGTAGCTGGGATGAGTGTGATCCATAGATTTTTTTCCCTTATTGTTTAAATGTTTATTAATTAAGCAACTCAAAGCATCCCACTAGATCCGACCTTGACCCGCTAACATCTGTTAAAATCATAGTTTACCTTAATTCCCTGCTGAAAAACACCTGCTTCCCTACTGAACACCACAACAAATGAATGGCTGTGCTCTAATGGTCTGACCTTGATTCTGTAGCTCTGTTTTCTGAACCTAAAATATTGTTATTGCTTGTTTCCTTTGCTAATTAGCTGGGGATTAATTTCCCACCTAATCTGGTTGTGTAGCTTTTTGAATATAAAGTGTTTTTAAGTGCCAAATATTGCTGTTACTGCTGATTAGGTTATTAGGTAATAATCAGTAGCTGAAATAGGACTTCCCAGAATGAGAAGCCAGCATGGCACTCTTCCATCTTCCTTCCTGTCTGTGGGACGGCTGACTCGCTCTGAAGCACCCACACAGCATACTTGTAGACACCCTGCTGAGCTGTATATGGCCACATATGTATGGTTATACAACATGGCCGAATTCACGGTGCATCTTAATACCCGATTGCAAAATTACCTTTCGGATACAATGGCACCTACGGCTTTCAGTGACAGGAGTCACATGTGCCACCTGCAGCCCTCCTTTAGGACTCTAATCCAGAGATGTGAAAACTTAAAAAGACTAATGCCTTGGTTCACGTGGTCTGACTTTTGACCCAGTTTCTGAGCCTAATATTTCCTCTTGGCTGGCTGTAGGCCTTCAGAGGTGCTAATTGAAAACCCTAGGCAGGAGGAATTAGGTGGAAGTTGGGCTGAGCAAACCTGTGCACAGGCTGTCTCCTGTAGCATGTGAACATCAGACAAGTATCTAATTACAGAAGCTGTCATCTTCTTCAGTAGTAACGGGTTGACATCTAGCATGGGCACAAGGGAAGTTCCTGTCTTGGATACACTTTTTGATTGATTTTGCTGTCAGGATGTAAGTCAGGAAGGCATTCCCAACTCTAGCCTTCAAGACTAGGTCTGCATCCTCTTTTAGTTCTGGGCTGATGTTATGCTGCTGAGCTGTGTCAGGGAAGGAACTGGCTTTATGCTGTCAAGTGTAATAAACCCAAATGTTAGTATGAATTTGCTAACAAATGAAGGTAATTGGGCTCTTTAGGAGGGAATGAGATGACAGCTTTTACTGTACTTCAAATATCAGTACCAATTACTGTAAATACGATCATGATGCAAAACATTAATTAGGAAAATCTGAACTGTTTGAAATGTAGAGTCCCATATGAATCATTAACTACATGCAAAATATTGTGCCTGATTAGAGGCATTCTACTGAGACATCCATCTGTGAGCTCGGAAAAACCTGATAGAAATAGAGGAGATATCACAGCACTGAGGGACAGACACGGTTGAGATGACCTAGGAAGGGACTGGACCATGTGTGTCTCATGTAGGGTCATAGTGCTTCTGGGACAGTAACATCTATGTGCCCTGTATTCTTCACTGTAAGCATCTTCAGAAAGAGGATTTCAGGTGTAAGGAAGTCAGGCGCTGAAACAGTATGTGGCTTGCTCATAGTCACCTGGGATGACAGTACGAGAGAAAGGAAATGAGCATCAGTCTTCTAGGTTTTATCCTAGATCTAGTTCTTATTTCTTACTCAAGGGTGGAAGTGGATGTCCACAAAAAGGTGGGAAATAAAGCTTCTCAAAAAGGACAACGGTGAGCATGAAATTAGGGAAAGCCCATGAACTACAAAATTGCCTGTAGATCACCCCAAGTGCTCTTCATGCTGCTGGTGATTCTTGTGTCCTGCATTAGCAAGCACTCATCAGTCGCTAATGAAAGACTCCACCTGGAAATGCTAGCTCCAGGTATTTCTGATAGGATAAACACATCCACCAGTTTTCTCCACTGAGTCACCCTAAATGGTGAAGGACATTCTACTGAAATGATATCTGTATAAGTCCTTTAGGACATAACTTGGTAACAAAACTGATAATAATAATCTCCAAGATTGTGACTTAGTTTTATTCATGTGTTCTTTGGCAGAGAGAGGGACTGTGAGAGCTCAAAACACTTTATCTGCTGGTTTGTGTCTTATTTGAAATGCATTGGTCTTCCCAGTTAATTAAAAATACTAAATAACTACGCTATTGCTGTTTTATTATGAAACTTGGGTATATGTTGCCAAATGGACAATTTTAAGTAAAATATTCAGTTGTAGTCTGAATGTACTATTGTTCCCCATTTGGACATAAGTCCATAGCCAATAAAACATAAAAGCTGACAAAATGGTGTTTCTTTGTCGAAACCTGGGTGAAAGAACAAAGCAACAAAGGATTATTGTTCATACTTTGGACTCCTTTTTCAGTCAGTTGTCAGCATGAAAGTCCCCTCTCTTTTTTTGGTGGTGGTGCCACATTCATTGCTGGTAGAACTGCTCACCACCAGATCACCCACCGATCCAGCTGGAGCATGAATATATGCTCCCATTTCTGTCAAATTACTTGCATCACGTGCTGTGGTATTTATACTGCCTCCATCTTCTGTGCCAGCTTTTGGGGGAACAGATGATACCCAGAGCAGCACAAACCCCACTGGTACAAAATTAACTTGCTTTTGAAGAATTTTGATCCAGCAGCACTTTGCACCAGGTGGCTGCAGCACTTTTGATCCAATACTATCAGGCGCCAGGTCAGATTTGCAATAGTCAGTACTTGGAGCTGCCTGCCCAGAGCTTGCTCTGATCATAGCATGAGCTTTTCTGCTTTTTTTTCTGAGCAGCTTTAGTCTTCTCAGCCTCTCTCAGATGGATAGCCTTCCAAAACCAACGTCCAATAAACTTCCCCTGCTTGTTATACTGATGTATGGCTTTGTTGGTGATGTGTGCGCATTTTGGGGACAGAGAATAATATCGCTTATTGTCTGATTCCCTAGAGTGCTGTAATTGATGCTTACATTTATCCCAAAATGGAAGGTGGCCGTTATATTCATTTGTTCCAAAGAAAATTGATCTAGTGCATAACAACACAATGTTACACAAATTATATAAGAAAATAATAATGACAAATTATATAATGTCCTAGAATTTGAATTTGTTATCTCTGTATGCTCTTTTTATAATGAAATAAAACCAGGTTTATTCCTGAGCAGCTTAGGAAAATTTCACTTCAAGTGTTCTATCAGCTAATTGTTTAGGAGCTCTTCAAGAAATTCGCTAATCATTGACCATGATGCTACATTTTATTAGCTGCCTCTTGTTGATTCAGAAGTAACAGTCTTTAGCGGTCTGTTTTCATAGATCAAAGCGGATGAAGGAGGCATAATTGCCCACATTTTAATGGAGATAAATATAGAAAACACTGGAAGATGTAAGAGGAGGGACCTTTTAAAATCAGTTGCTAAAGAGTGGTGCAGGTAACAAGTGATAAGTACTGTTAGCTGATAATATAAATGGTTATTCACTGCTCTCATGGTCTCTTCTTGGTTTGATTTGTCTGTGCAGTCTGTGCTGCAAAACTGCCACTGAAACCTCATTGTGTGGTTTTCTCAGCAGAGGTGTACCCGCTCTTCCTAACATTGCTCAAATTTCCACTGCAGCATGAAAATTTCCCTTTGAGGGTAGCTGCCTAGAGGGAACAATTCCCTGGGGATCGATTTCTCAGTTCAGCCCTTTGCCCGCAGGGCTAGAAAAGCCCCAGCTGTGGCAGCCTGTCAGTGCTGCTGTAACTCCGCTGTTGTTCTTCCTGTCTTACTCCGGGTCCTTAACATGAAATAGAGCGATCCACTGTCACTGAAAGAGCTTCTGGTAATTCATCCCTAAAGTAGGACATTTGTCACTGATGAAAGGCCTGGTGTCAGTTTTCAGCATTATTTGACTCACACATCTTTGGTAGTGTGTGGCTCTAGTGCTCAGCTTCGGGACAATGAGATGAGATTAACTCATGAATATTTGCATTTGAGGTAGTTGTTCTCATTATATTGATAATGAGTGCTTCTGGATGTACAGTTTCAAGAACCCTAGGAAAAGAGCAGGAAGAATTGAGCATGATTGCTTTCCAAAACAGCTAGCCCCTAAAACTACAAAACAGGTTTTACTCTTCCTAACAGCACAGACAGCTGAGGGAGACTAAATAACATAGCTTGGAAATACTATAAAGCACAGCCATCTTTTCCAGTCTTTCCACCTGAAAACCAGATGGAATACATGTTTGCTGGGTACAAGATAGCTGAGTTCTAGCACCACCTCTTGGCTCCCACCTGTAGATATGGGATGATTCCAGCTAAATAAATGAATAAACGAATAAAGGGAAATCAGGGAGCTTAGCCTTTTTGAATAAAGAGCATTCCATTCCTCTCTTCTTCTCAGATGTTATTTCCTCTGCTAGAGGCACAGAGCAAGTAACTTACCAGCCTCACAAAGCACTTTTGGAATTTCTGGTATTTCCACTGAAAATCTGAGCTGTAGGTGATGGTCCATGTTGTTTATGTTGTGGAAGAATCAGAGCTTCTACAGTCAATTATAAAATCAATTGCTTCCTTTTTCAGTGTAAGGGCAACAATGTCAGTTGCAAAGATTTTTTTTTTCCTAGGAAAAGAAGGATCTTGCCAGTTTTACAGATGGGCTGTATAGCTGCAGTTCTCTTTTTCCTATCACAGTCATGCACATGTTAGGATCTGTTTTGGGGCTTGCTTATTTT
Source organism: Scytalopus superciliaris (assembly GCA_013400415.1). Classification (NCBI taxonomy): domain Eukaryota; kingdom Metazoa; phylum Chordata; class Aves; order Passeriformes; family Rhinocryptidae; genus Scytalopus; species Scytalopus superciliaris. The sequence continues at coordinate 264,924 of VXBX01005159.1, forward strand.
TAATGCAGATGTCATTCACAGACAGAGCACTTCTCAATCAATCTTTGTTCAGACAGATTCACAAAATAAATTTCTATACTATCCTATTTAAATTCTATTCTATTAAACACAAAGCCTGTCACTGGATCACCAAGTCCCTAAGCTGCAGACTGCTCCTCATCAGAGCCCCTGAGCACAATCTGCATGATCAGGCCCTTGGATGTGGAATAGGAGGCAGAGAGCAATCTTTGACTGAAGGCTCTGGCAAGTGAATGACAGACCTGTGCTGTATTTGTGAAGTATGGTAAGCACTGTAATAGTTGTTACTTTCTCAGCTCTCAGAAGGATAGTACAGCTGAAGACACACCTAGTTTATGGGTAGTGAATGAAGCACCTGTTAGTTCCTGAGGGAAAATGCAGCTGGGAGATGCAGTCCGAGACTGGTGTCCTGGGTAGTGAGTGGCATGATACTGATGCCGTGCTTGGCAAATTGGAGAAGACCAGGCTATTTAGAGTGTAAAATCTGTATATGCCCCATCTGAAACTGTGCTATCAAAATATTTCTTTACTTCTCCAAAACCACTAAGAATTATACATGCCATGAGTTCACAGCATTCTCTGTCAGAAGAGAGAAATCACTGGAAGATTCGCTTCAGTTTAGATTCTTGAAAACATCTTAGTCTGTCTCAGACTACACCCTAGCCATAACTGAAGGCTGAAAGATCAGTAGACAATTTGGTTTTGTTATTGAACAGACAGGTTCTCAGTAAGTGTCAATGGGTGTGAAGAGATTCACCAGACTGTTGCCTGCAACTCCTCTGCAGTTGGCACTGTTCATGTCCAAATCTTACAAGATTGAAGTCAAGCTGAACAGGACCTCTGGGATGCTGTGGTGGAAATACATGCAGATGGAAAACTTATTCATTGTGGCTCCAGTCATAATGGCAGATAGAGTGTAAAGACATTTAAGCTATGGCATTCGTTCTTTGGAACATGAGGCAGCCCTGCCTCAAGCTCCATGTGTTATCTCAAGTAGAGTCATGCAGAGAGACAAGGTTGCACTTCAGGATAGTGTTCAAGATTTAAAATCTGGCCTTGATCCCAAATTGGGACTTCATTTTCATTCTCTACAAAAAAAGATTCAAATAACGCCTTATTTTCCATTGGAAGATTTGACTCTGCTTGGTGTTGACTCTAATGGATTTTTTAAGGTATTATCATGTAGCTAATTTTTTGAAATGAAGACCTGTTGTGAGGGCCCCAAACTGGGATATTTGCCCCTTAGCAAGGTAGCTAGGACATGTTGTTTATTAGAAGTTCGGCCTCACATGTCGCTAAGCAGCTGAAGGAGGGAGGATAGTCCTGTGCCTGCGGCAAGAGACACAGTACCCAGCTACAACAACAACAACAACAACAATGTGGTGCAATTCCTTCTATCTCAGAGTGGATAAATGGCTCCCTTTCTTACTCCCTGAAGTACCTACTCAAGTGTTTCCTGGATCTAGACAGAACTGTGCTGGAAATATTGGTTGACTGTGATATGCACAATATTCCTTCTTGCTCATTTCTTTGATTTGAGATCTACTAGTTAACAGAACTAGCAAAAGGACCCAGAGAGAAATCCTGCCCCTTATTGCACAGCCACTGTAGTGGTGAAATTGGAGGTTATCTTGAGTCACACACGTGCCTACTGTATTATTCTTGCTGACACGATAAAGACACGGTGATGCAGTTCAATCACCTGTTGCTATTTAGAAGCCAGTTCATTTACTGCTGCCCTTATTTTCCAGTTCACCAGTTTCTTGTTATTGGCATCTCCTTCCCATTCCTGTTCTGCAACACTCAGCCAGCCTCCATCACACAGCTCTGCCAAAAGCTCTGCCAAGACAAATAGGAGGAAAGCGTGTGCTTTTTGCTTTGGGGCCAAAACAAGTTTAATTGCAGTCAGTGTCAAAACCCCAGATTTTAGGATGCACAATTTCATCCCCTCTAAGTCAAAACCAGTACCTTTTCCTACTCAGGATCATTAACACAGGTAGGACAAGCAAGGAACTGCGATGTACTTCCCACACTATATCCAGGGATCCTCCTTCTTCTCCTACTAAGAAAGAGAAAGACCCTTCTCACTCTTGAGCCTAAGAGCAATCCTGACTAAGTTCTAAATGTTTTTGTGTCAAATCTTTTACTAGATGTGTTTCCAGATTCCTTTGAGTCCATCTCTCGTGGCAGAGGCTTTGCTGAGCCCACTTCCTGGGATGGCATCCCTTGGAGGTTCAGATGAGCTGTCTGATTGAGCCAAGAATTTTTAAAATCTTTCCTGGGGACAAGATACTCAGAGAAAATTGAAAAGAGGCAACCTCAGGGAGTTTATTATTATTCACACTGCTGTCTTAACAGCAACACCCAAAGGTCAATGGCACTCACTGTTAACACCTTAAATTTGGCTGCTCTAAAATTATTTTTCACACAGCTTTCACTAAGAGAATTGAAAAAGCCTTATAGGGACATTCCCAACCTTTGTATGCCCATATATGTGGCTGACTCAAAAGAGACACTATCAACTCAAGTATTACCTAAAATTAGACTTTATTTACTGATTAGAGTTCTGATGCTATTTTTTAAGTCTAAAAAAATGCTTTGGCCTCTCTGCTGGCAGCTATCTCCTCCCATGAAAGTATCCTAGGAGGATCTGTGAACTTGTAGCTCCTAATGTCTTTGAGACCAACCTATGGCTCTTCACTGTAGTAACTAACTCCTATGATTTCATGCCTTCTCTGTCCCTTAGTATGAGCTTGGTTACATTGGAGGTGGGTGCTGAGGAGCTCTTGGCATTTACTCAGATGGTTCTAGCCAAGTTTCAGTTTTGACTGGTGATCCCAGGGCATGTACAGCAGCACACAGCAAGGCAGTGCTGAGCCACTGCTGCTCCAAACCCAAGGGCTTGCTCTTGCAAATCAAAATGAGGAGCCACCAGCCTTCAGCAAGACTCTCACACGAGATGCAGCACTGCACTGCCAGAGCAGTGTGGAACTAGCTTGAGTAATCCAAGCATCGCTGCACCCATCACATGGGGCAGGTTTACCTGTAACATCCCCATCCTGCAGCTTTGCTTGGATGCAGTACAGGTGTCCTGGTGCTTGTTTTAGCCCAGACTGTGGGCCTTGATTCTGGATAGTCTTGAACTATCTCAGTACAGAATGCATTTCAATGCTAAACAAAATTAGTTACCTATGGATATTCATTAACTTCAGTGGTGGTATTTGCAAAGCAGTTTGAGATCTGCTTCTTATCAAGTGGCCTGATGTCAGGCCACTGGTACTGCTGTATTCTGGTGAAGGAGAAATCATAAGCTTAGAGTTTAGGAATATTCATAATCCATCTTATTTGATTTTCATATTCACTAGGTTTTTAAACTACTAGCTTTTTAATGACATCCTCAGGGCAAAGCTATACCTGCTTCTAAGTTTACTGGAAGGTCCTAGTGATAAAGAAGCAACTGCAATACCTCATTGCCACTCAGCTTTGCTCTTCCAGCATCAGGAGTTAAGAATAAAGCAGGTATTTTTTTTTCAGACTAAAATCTTCCTATGATACTGACAAAATAATATATGGTGATGTGTGTGTGTGGAACTGCCATCCATAGCCCCTGTCATGACATCTGTAATGATGGCAAAGCAGAAGAGAGATGAAGGAAACCATCCAGTGAGTAAATTCATTAAGTACATGCTTTGCAATTACAGTAGCCCACAGTGAGACTGGGAATGGTTGAGAAATCTGGATATTTTGCCTGGTGAAGACTCAAAATTTCTTCCATTGAATGACTGGCATAATTTGTGTTTCTTGTCTATACTCTGATTCCTTCACCCAGGCTTTCATCTTAGCTGTATCAAAACCTACTCCAGACACTGCAGCCCTGAATTAGAGGAACCAGAAAAAAGTCCTGCCAAAATCCCAAGAGTAAACTGCAGTTTTGTATTAGCATTGTCTTATCATAAAATAAAGTCTTTTCAAATAAAACTCCATTGGCCTCTGGCTTAGAGAAATGTTTGTTGATCCTGTACATCAGAGATGCTGATGAAAACCAGCTTCATGTTCCCAGCTAATTTAACACTACTATTTACTATAATGTACTACTTGAATTGCAGTAGCACTTAGGATTCCTAGTCACAGACTAGGGCACTGCTGTGCTAGACACCAGATAGGCATGGAACAAAAAAGAAAGTCCCTTCCCCAAAGAATTTGCAGTCTTTGGCATGAGCATGGTCATTATAAAGATAACAATCTTTTTTTCCAAGAAACGCCTCATCTTGTTCATTATCCCTTGCAATTAGTCTCATGGGGCTCCACTTCAGCAACACGCACCTGTTAAGTGCAGCCTAGTCGGAGCTTAGAGAGACTTTGATTCTTCCATTTTTTAATGAACAACAAATGGTGCATTAGAGATGTTTGCTCCTTCAAATACGCAGACATCTGAATTTCTAATTGTTTAGCATTAGTCATAACTTAAGTAGGACAGAGCAGATTCTATATATAGCTTGTTGCCCAGCCATTCAAGATAGATAGAGTGTTTGTATTTCTTCCCATATTTCCTCACTTGAAAGGAGTGAGAAGGCAGTTGCAACATCTCAAGAATTCCAAAATTGTTCTGCCCTCATCTCCTTTTCCCCTAGATATTGAGATTGTTTTCAGAATCATAAGATTTTTAAAGAAGATTACATTCTCAGCTCTTCTGGTGTTTATTTGGGGTTTCTTAGCCCTGATAGTATAGCTGGATGATGCCTTTAAGCTCAAAAGCTAAACTTTCTTTTTTTAATTTTTAAAAACAGTTGAAGTCATAACAAAATTCCAGGAGCAGGAGTTGCCCTTGGTATCCCAAATCCCCTTTAAAACGCACTGGTCATTTCCCCCTGGTACTCAGTTTTCATTTCTCAGTCTTGTTCTTATGTTGTATGTGCTCTTACATGTGAATGTATCACGTGTCTTAAATTACTGCATCCAGCTCTGGGGTCCTCAGGAAACATGTGGATCTGTTGGAACGAGTCCAGAGGAGGGCCACAAAACTGGTTACAGGGTCGGAACACCTCTCCTGTGAGGAAAGGCTGAGAGTGCTGGGGCTGTTCAGCTTGGAAAAGAGAATGCTCTGAGGAGACCTGAGAGCAGCCTCCCAGTACCTAAAGGGGACTTGGGAGAAAGATGGAGACAAACTTTTTAGCAGGGCCTGCTGTGATAGGACAACGGGTAATGGTTTTAAAATAAAAGAGAGCTGATTTAGATTAGACATAATGATGACTTTTTTTACTCTGAGGATGGTAAAACACTGGAAACAGGTTGCCCAGAGATGCCCTATCCCTGGGAACATTCAAGGTCAGGTGGGACAGGGCTCTGATTGAGTTGAAGGTGCCCTTGTTCTTTGCAGGGAGGTTGGACTAGATGACCTTTAGAGGTCCCTTCCAACCCCAATTATTCTGTGATTCTATGATTGTGAAGGAAATCCTGGGTCACAATGAGTACACATGGTGGATGTTTTGCAACTGAGTGAGCATTTCACTTCCTGCAAATTCAGACTCCAGAATTTATCCCATTACCTTCTTCTCCAGCAGAAGAACAGTGGATTGCCCATTGAAAAAACATAGATTCAGAAGTTCGCTCAGATTCCTTCTGCCTGGATACTGGAAAATGCCAGCCCAGCCCAGCTGTACTCAAATGTTTCTCTTGATTTCCCTACTGGTGCTCAGATCCATCACCCTGGCAGCCTGGTTCCCCCATGCTAATGACACTGCTACAGCTTCAGACCTGAACTAAACACTGCTGCTGACACTAATGGCTGATGGCAGGCCTGATGCTGCACACAATAAGAGCAAGGCAGGCTCCCTGGTGTCAGTGGTGTGTTTGAAGGCTGAAGCCATCCCTGGCTTAGTAGTCTTTCCCATAGGGACATCTCAGCTGGGCAGACAGGTTCTTGCCTGCCCCTGGCCTTTTGTGGGCAGTTCCTCACAGACTCCCTGGAACAAGCCCATCAACAGCCATCCACAATTTGGTTACAGCATGGTGGGCTCCCTGCTGTGCCCCTCTCCCAGCGCCAAGTGAAGGGACAGAGACATGCCTGGGGAGATGCACTGTGGTATTCCCACCTGCCCTTCCCTGAAGGTCTCCCCTGGTCTCCCCTTGGCCAGTGGCTTGGCTTGCATGCTCCGTGTGCCCAGTGCTTGTCCTGCCCTGCTTCGTCACCCCCCATTTCACTCACTGGAGTCCAGACCCTGCTCTCCATACAGGCTGTGTGTGTCCTTGTCTGCCACTGGAAACTAGTGTGAATTTGGCTGTTTCAGTGGGTTGTTCCAAATGTGTGTGAGAGGCAAACCCAAATCCTTGTCCTTGCTCCAGTCTGTGCTAAAGACAGACAGATTGACTGAATGCTCAGCTAACCATCAAAATTTCTCTCATGGCCAAATGTACCCAGACGCCAAGACAACCAGGAATACCAATTGCTCGGCACTCCCAGGGAGTGCTTCTTTGATGGATTTCCTTGTTGCTACCCATAACTGTGAGATTAGTTCCTGCAGCATTATCATTAACAGCAGAGCCGGTTCAGGCACGTGCCTGCTCAGCCTTCTCCAGCCCTTATTTGAGAGCAAGAATAGCAACTGACAAGTCTTGTGAGGTAAATATAAAGGTCAGCTGTTGCCTCCCTGGATGAAGGCTGTCAGGAGGAGAGAGGCGCAGCCCTTGCCACCAGCATGCTTCTCTCAGCCTCTGTCTGCAACTTCCCTTCCCTGCTCAGAAGAAGATGGTGATGCTGTGATGCCTCCATAAGTGCTTTTTGGTGATGTCCAGGACCATATGGGTGCAGCTCCACTCTGTTACCTGTGCTGTTGGGAATATCCCCTTGGGCATGCAGGGCTTTGGGCAAAGGGAAAGCTCTGGCTGGGCCAGCAGGTCCGTGCTTGAGATTCCTGAGCAGCACACGCAGCTGGGGGTCAGGCTTTGGGAGGAAAACAAATCCACCCGTGTGTGAGCTGCTGTGAATGGCTGTGTTCTTCCAGACATGGTGGAACCGTAAGGATATTCCTGAGGAATTCTTCCTTCTGCTGGGACCCCCAAGCCCATAAAATTATGTCTTGTGGGCAGCCGCCTGGGATCAAGAGTATGAATAAGTTGTGAATGAAAATAGTTCTCTTGTTGAGCTAATGAATTTGGTCTCAGATAATCCAAAATTCACTCCTGCTTCATACACAAATCCTGGCGGGATACCAGATAAATCTCTTTATCTTCTCATGCTGTTTTGCCCCACTGCAAAGTTTGGGAAATTAAGGTGCTTTTTCCTCTCTCTCTCACAGGTTTGTAGGAAAATCTGTGACAAGTTATAGGTGGAGCTCTGCTATAAGGGATGAGCTTACCACCGAAAATTGCTGTGACAGGAGCATGTGACTACCTTCCTGGAGGGAGGTGATTGAAAAATGGAAAGAGAAATTAAAAGTGAACGAGAGAATTTTGAAGGCATCTGGGGTTAGAGGAAAGGGCAGATGGCTGAGCTCCTTATCAGTTTTGTTCTTCATCCTGACCTACAACATACTCCTTTGTATTTAATTGATTTATTTTTATTGATTTTTATAAATCACTTTAAGAGAGGTTCTCTATGATTATTCTAGCAAACTCAGTCTGCTGAGGAATAACAGGCAAATAAATTTTGCTCTTAAAATGTCTTATCACCTTCAGACCTAGCAAGATACCCTGAATTTTTCTTTTCTTTTGCTCTCAAATGTCCTAGAATCCATAATATTTATGACCATCAGATTTAGATTTCTTTGTATCAGGACTACCAAAAAGTGAAATGGAAATGTGATGCATACATGTGTCAGTGTATGATTTCTGGCATCTCAGGGTGGGTGAGATTAACTGAGTTCACCTGAAATAGTCACAGACTGTAAGAACACATGTTAGAGAGCTGATCACAGGGATCAAGAATGATGGTGATCACATGAAGGGCTTCTGTGAGATGATGTGGAAATGTTTGCTGAATGCAACAATGAGAAAAATCCTTACTGCCTTCTGACAAAGGCTGGAGTGGTAATGAAACATTGCACTGTGGTAAGAAAGTTGATCTACATCTAGTGTGTGTCCCTCTGTGTTTGTGGTTGGACATTTTCAGAAATACTTGAGGTAAGAGCCATGCCCTCAGTTTAACATCATCCCATCCGTATTACTTTATTTAGAACTGTGTGATCTCTCTGCTATGATCAGTCAGTGAGAAGGAGATTCTTCATGTGTCACATTAGCTATCTAAAATTCAGTGACTAGGCTAAGGTAGTTGTCTGCTGTCCCTTTATAGACAAGGGGACAAGGTGAGCTTCTCCAGAAACCTGAAGGTACTCTATTGCAATGGGATGTATCATGCTCTGCGTAAGCTTTTGCTTTCCCTTAGCTACCTCAGAGTAGCTATAATTGCTTTTCAGTAGGTGCCTGAGTTTGAGATCACTAAGGCTAAAGGGCAGATACACTCAACCCAAGTCAGTGGAGAGGAAATGGGCCTTGTTGGAGCTTTTTATTTCTAGACAATGCTATTTTGTGATTCATTGTAAAAAATCTGTTTGCTCCTGATGTTTGCCAAATGAGTCAAATATGAATACTTTTCTTATGAAGGATATGCTAATCTCAAACTATATCACTAAACATAAAACTTGGATTTTTTTTCACCCCTCTGGTGAGAAGCCATGATTTCTTCTGCTGTAATCTCCTTCAGGAGTGACAGCTGAGGTTTCACTCATAAACTAGTGACTCTGGAGAACAGAATTCTGTACTCCTAGGAAGTCAGTCCTGCATCTGAACTGCTGAGGGAAGTACTTTTTTGTTTGCATATCTATATTTTGCATTCCTCATTATCAAGGTATCTAAATGTCTCACAGTCTTCCCTGCATTTAAATGGTTGCAAGCCCTCTCACACATCACTCAGGATCTATGAGGAAAGTGGGGTAATAAAACAGACTGCCTAAAGGAACCTAAATAATATTGTAAATGGCTGAAAATGTAATATAACCTAAGCCAGTTCTCACTGGCACCCATCTTTTGGAGAGACGCAACTGTCTTATTCAGATCTTACCAACAACACTAAAAAAATGTATTCAGATCAAAATTCTTCCTTCTTTACATTTATAATCAGATTATTTTAAGGAGTTTTGTATTTTAAAGGGTATATTAAACCTAAAAATGGATAAAACCCCAGAGCATCTCTGAAGGATTTGAGTTTAGTAAGTGCCTCTTACATTTTCCATCAACTGATTGAACTTCGCTCCTGTTTCTTTGAACCTCTTGTTCTCACTGAAAGCCGTGCTGACATGCTTTAAAAGCATACAAATAGCTTTTGCTGTGACTAGCTACACAATCTATTCTGTTCTGCAACACGCATTTCAGCTCATGAATGCCTGAGCTAACAGAGGTAATGAAGAGCTAAATCTCTGGTATTACTACTTGTTTTTCCATTTGTTTCTTCGTGATGCACAAGGTCTGATACTTTGGCACTTTACCAAAAGCAGCCAAGCCTGGGGTAGGTATAACTAAAACTGAAGTATATATCATCCCTAAAGAGATGCTGAGAATTGGGCTGTGGCCAACCTCATGCATTAAGGTGTTTGAACTTTGTTATTTTATTAAGCAAATGGATTGCAGATTTATCACTTATTTAGCATCGATAGTGTATGACCACCTGTTGTGTTGCAACTCCTCACTATGATGGGAGACACGCAAGTGCATGACCCCAAGCATTTACAGTCCAGGCAACATGAAACCAGTAGGTTTTCTGTAAAATTTTCCAATTTAAAGGAAAGGACATGATTGATGTTGCAACTGAGGCAGTGGAGAAGCACCACTGAGATGCATTGGCAACGATGATGGGATGCAAAAATGGAAGAACACACATTATACATGGAATGGGTGTTGGGCAGAAGTTCTATAGGCAGCACAACTTCCTGAAGAGCTCAGAGGGCATGAAATGCAGCTGGAGACATTAGTGTAATGCGGTCAGGGGAGAGCACTTCAAAGGCAGCTCCACGTGGGATTAGGACACTCCAGAGGAGAGGGCCTTAGCTGAGGAGGGAAAACAGGGAGACACACGGCCATGAAGACGTGGGCAAGATCAGCTAGCGGAGTCGAGGAGGGGGAAAAGAGCACCTTTTACCTCCACGCAAGAAGCGGGAAGACAATGCAGAGAAGCACGGGCCAGACCGGGGGAGCGGGAGCCGGCAGCGAGGAGCCAGGGCCGGGGCGAGCGGGCGGTGGCCCGGCAGGAGGGGCGGGCGGAGCGCTGCCCTCCCTGCTGCTCCGCTCCCTGCGGCTCCGCTCCCTGCCCCGGCAGATGCTCCGGCGGTCTCGGCGGCGGCGAACACAACCCTCCCCAGCGCCCCGGGGACTTTCCGCCCCCTCTCCCGCTGCCGGGGCCCGGGCAGCCCTCCCGGCACCTGCTCCGCCTCCTCCCCGCGGGGCTCGGCTGTGCCCCGGCCCGCTTTGCCGGCTCGGGCTGGCCCCGGCGCGGAGCAAAGCGGGACTCCCGCAAAACGCGCCCCCCTCGGAGCCTCCTGTGCCACCCGCCACGGTCGCCCCGTCCGGGCGGGCTCGGAGGCGGCGGGGCCAGGGATGACCGGGGGGATAGGCGACGGAATCCGCCGGGGACAGCAGTCCCGGCCCCGCTTGGGTCAGGTCCCTCCCCACGGGCCGGCCCGTGAGTGGAAAGTTTCCCCGGAGTGACCTCTCATAGTACGCGCTCGCTGGGAAATCTCATTCAAGTATTTTTGTCAATGGGGTGGGGGGGGCCTCCTGCTCCCCGGCCCCCGGCCCGGCTGACGTCACTGCAGAGGCGATAAATATCTGTTGATATAATTGGACGTGAGATTTGGGGTTGCGATAGCGAAACTCGGCCCATCGCCGCTCCGACGGGCCCCCATGATTTATTCAGCAGTAGATCGGGGCACGCAATCGGGCTGTCAGGAGAGCGTCAGCTTATTAGGCAAGTTCTGCGTGATTTCAGGAGAGGGTCTAAGCTATAAAAATCCCGCACCCCGGCTCTGATTAGGACCAAATCTGATCCCAAGTTCGCCGGGAGCCGGCTCCGAGGGAGAGAGAGAGAGGAAGGGACGCCGGGCACCGCCGAGTCCCGCCGCTGCCCGCCCTGCCCTGCCGCCGCCACCGCCGCCCCAGGTAGGTGAGTGCGGGGCCGCGTCTGGGCGCGGAGCGGGATGCGCTGCCCTGCGCGGAGCGGGGCTGAGCGCGGCGTCCCGCGGGGCCCCGGGAGCTGCCCCGGCCGGGCAGGGGGCGAGGAGACGAGGGGGAGCGGGCGCTCGAA
>VXBX01005159.1:276237-322704 GCA_013400415.1 Scytalopus superciliaris
AACCCCGCAGCTCTTGGGGAGAGCCGCCCCGCCGCAGGCGCCCCACGCTCCCCCTCGCCCCGGGTGGGTGAAGGGGCGCGGGTCCGCGCACACGCGCGGACTCTCCGCAGGGGCTCAGCCCAGCCCGGGCGCCGGGAGCTGCCCGGAGCCGCCCCGCGGGGCTGTTCCGCGGGGAGCGGCCGCCTCGACGGCGCGGGCGGACGTGCTGGGAGGAGCGGCGGGGTGCNCGCCGCCGCGGCTCGGCTGTGTAACCCAATCCCCGTCCCCGTCTGCCCAGCAGGTTTGGGCCCCGACCATGAAGATCCCGCTGCTGGTCTCCACGGGAATCCTGCTGGTCGCCCTCCTGCCCTGCCAGGAGTGCAGAGCTCTCAACAAGAGTCCGGCAGCCGCCCCCGGGGCTCTGCACCAGCCAGATTTCTTCCAGCAACAGCAGCAGCAGCGGCAAACTCTGCCTATCCTGCTCCGCATGGGAGAAGAATATTTCCTGCGCCTGGGCAACCTTCACAAGAGACCCTCTGGCTCTTTCTCCGCCTCCTCCAGCAGCACCAGCCACCTACAGCCCGAAGCCTCCGCCAGCAACTTTTTCCAGGCGGCGGTGCAACAGCTGCAGCAGCTGCCCGAGCGCTCGCCGGGGAGCCGTGAGGACGGCGAAGCTGAGGGTGAGGCTGTGGAGAGGGAGAAGCGATCCGAGGAGCCCCCTATTTCTCTGGATCTGACTTTCCACCTCCTGCGAGAAGTCTTGGAGATGGCCCGAGCCGAGCAGTTAGCGCAGCAAGCTCACAGCAACAGGAAACTGATGGAGATAATCGGGAAGTGAAACGGCCCCTCCCCGCCTTGCCAAAGAGATTCCGCAGTTAGCACAAGAATAATTACACCGTCCGATGTACCATAGTGCTGCTCTGATGTCATCTCTTTATTTTTATATAGCTTTAAACCTAGAAGGGTGTACTCCGAACAGCCTCTGTCCCTTGACTAGCATGCACAACCGTGTACCAAGTGCAGAAACACGAGTGTCGTTTGTAACCTCCCCTACCTTTATTTATTTCTCCATTTCCCAGTTATTCTAGTGCCATCGCTACGTAGGGATGTGTGAGCTTTGGAAGAAATGGTGCCAAGAAGACAGAAAACTTTTCTGCTAGGGGCAGGGAGGTGGGAGGGGGAATCTCTGTAAGCTACTTTCAACTCACTTTTTTTCCTGTAAACATTTTCACAATAAAACATCTTTTCAGCGCTCGGTCGATTTGGTTGTGTAAGAGAATGTTTAATATTTATATTTTTAATAAAAGCTGCAAAGTAAAGATGACTTGATAGACTTTCTTGCCTAGCCGTCTGAGGGCTGCTCTGTCTCCCTCAGCGCTTACCGGAGCGGACACCCAGAGCCGCGGGGAGCCCTGGAATCGTCCCCCGGGGATGTTTTTCCCCTCCCCGTCCCGGAAAGCCCCTGTCCCCGCGGGCTCTCCCAGAGACGCGCCCCGACGGGGACTGCCCCCGCTGCTGCCATCGGTACAAGCTACTCCCGGGAACGTGGTGTCGAGGCAAATCGGTGCCTCCCGCCGCTGCCGAATCCCACCTCGGCAGCTCCCCGAGGGGACCCCCTGGCTCCTGCCGCTGTGGTCGGCGCCGGGCAGCCTCCTCCCGCCAGAGCGCAGCGACGGGAGAGCGGTGAGGCGCTCCCGCATCCTCCCCGCACCCCAAAAGGGCAGGTTCCTCCTCGCTTCGGCTTCCCCTGTCCCCGTGGCGCTGCTCAACCGGGCTCCCTTCCAGGGGCTCTAGGGAGTCGGCACTGCGTGCGGAGAAACTTCCCAGGAGGAGATGGGGGAAATCTCCGGGCCGACTGGGAGAAAATAGGAAATCCCTCACCCCGAACCAAATCCCAGGGAAAAGCTGCTCCGGCAGCCGGAGGCGATGCGGTGGCGGTGCAGGGCGGCGCTCGCTCTGGGCTGTGAGAGTTCCAAAGCTTTGCGTGGAGCTCGCCTGTGCAGCCGTACAAAACTCTCGCAGGAGTCTTCTCCAGGGAAAACAGATACAAATGAGGGTAGTTGTCACTCAGGCCGATGGTGGCAGGTGTCCAGGACGGGGGCTGACCCCACGTAGCCCGCTAACCATCTGCACTGCCAGCTCCCCAGTCCTGCTGGGGCATAGCACGGCCCCATGGCCCCACACAGTCCCCTGCCAAAACAGTGCTTTGAGAGCCTGGCTCGGGATTCTGGGAAAGTTCCACATGTAACCCTAGTGCAGAGCTTGACACCTGGTCCCCTATGGCATCAAGCACTCGCGGCAGCCTGTCAATCTCTTAAGCACTACTGAGCGCTGACACCCTGCTCCCAGCGAAAAAAATTGCAGAGCGTCACCTTAACTAAAACTTGTAGAGCTTCTTTTAAGACCCAAATTTGATTTTGTTAGACAAATAAATATCTGCAATGCACATGGAACAGGACAGTCAGCATCTGCCTTTTCTACAGCGCACAATGGGGTCTTCAAATTAAACCTTGAACGTACCTCAATGTGTTCTGGTTTCATGTAAGAACATGCCCCCTTTTCTACACACACCGATGACTGAGAAGACATAGACACAGATTACAGCTGGGCAGACTGGGCAGACTACAACATCTGCCCCACACACTCAAAGCTGTGTCCTGCATCCAGGCGTGGGGTCTTGGCCAGTGTTTTCGGTGTGTGCGTCTTCCCCATTCCTGCCACTGGGAATCTTCTTTACCAATAAAGTGTTTATGTGAGTGTCATCTGTTGTAGCTTAGCAGGAAGAGCAAGTGCAAAGGCAGAAATGGCAGCTTCCTTCTTCTCTCTCATGTTCAGCCTCCACAGCTGTGGAGGCACCAGTGCTGTCAGACACAACCCTGACTTGAGGCTGCCAAGAATGTGATAGTGTCACTGAAGTCACCAGCCCCAACAAGTGGGGACAGAGGAGGATACTGAGGAGTAACATTGTTTTGGCTAAGGATGCTACTAGTGAATATTATACCAGCATTTTACCTAACATTGGTGAAGCGCTTACACCTACAAGGGGATGTGCCAAAAAGTGAGTAATGAAACACTAGCAGTGCTCAGCCTAAGGCTGTAGGGATGCTACTTTCCTCTTACAAGCAAGAAATTATTGGAAAACAACTCTGACTACAATACAGTATAGTAATTTGTCCCCATGCTCCCATCCCTCTCAGGTCTGTCGTCTCTAACAGTATGATGTGGAGGCCAGCTGAGTTCCTGGGAATGAAACCTGCTCAGATGTCCCTTTCCAGGCCAGTTTCTTTGCTGACTGCAGCCAGGCTGTCTGAGCTCACGATCCCTCTGAGGAGAAGCACACCAGAAGCCAGCCAGAGTGAGTCATCATTCGTTCAGTGAGTTCAACCAGGAGAAGGAGAAGACATGACGAGCCGGCTCGTCACCCCTCTCACTGCTCACAGGAGCTTCCTCCACTTGTCCTTGAGGGTATGGTTCAGAACCAGTCTGCAAAGGAAGGAAAGGTTGACAAAGGGCAGAGGAAAATATGAATTGCATTAAAATCTTTAAGATTTCACAACATGCAGGAAAACAGAATGAAGTGGGAAAGAGGGGAAAAGGCAGGGAGCATGGAAATTTGGGGAGGCCAGCCAGACTTCTAATGCCAAAGAAGTCAGAGGCACTTTTGCCATGACCACTGGCAGAGGAAGGATTGTGCCAGGTGAGTATGTTGCATCTGTGCAAAGGGCTTAGTCTTGACTTGGACCTCTGGAATATTATTGCACTAAAGGTGATAAATGCCTGTTCAGAAGAGATTCTGAGCCAGCTTGGCTTGTGTAGCTAGGCCTCCAGATTGATGTGAACCAAAGCCAAAAGTTATTGCCAGTGCATTGCCACTCAAAATGATACTTGTTCTGCTGTTATGAAATCTGCCTTGGATGTGTTTTCCTTTTTTTTTTTTTTTCTTTAAAGTATTTTAATATTTATTTGACTTCAGTTTCACTCAGACCAAGAACAGGAAATAAATAATGCAGAGATACAAGCTTCTCTTGATATCCTGCTTTTATTTGCATAGGTATCCTGCACTTACAGTAAAAAAAGGAACCTGGACATGATATGCTGTAACTGCTAATAAAAGGACATTCTAAAATTAGCTGAATATTTAACAGACCAGTGTAATAGGCAGAAGTATTTTACTAGTTCCAGTGTTTTCAGATCCCTTTGGCAGACAATGAAGACTGCTTTGTGATGGTATCAGAAATCCTATTAAAGATAAAATATATAAAAATAGGTGATTTGTTAGCTCAAGAATGTCTTCTGTCTTCATTTTAAAAACCACAATCTAACTTGCAATATACCAGATTTTTTTTTCCTTCTACATTCCTAGATAGGCACATACATTACTGTACATTCTTAAAATTAAAACAGCCATGCTGCTAGCCCTCTTTGTGCAGGGTTTTACCTTATTTTGGGAACTTCAGCGTGATCTCAGGCGAACTATTTGATGTCAACTAAATAGAGGGAAAATGACAAAGTGGTATACTCTGAATTTTAGCATCTCAATCATTTACAAAATTGTCCTAAACCAGAAAGTTACCTAAACAGTGATGTTGACAAGACATATCCAGCCACAAGCATCAAAGCAGGGGTGCTTGTGAGGAACTGAAGCATGGGATGTATGATTTTCCTAAGTATTTTTGGAAGTACTTACTTCTAAAGTGTACCACAAGAATTAGTAAGAACTTATGGTATGTTAAGTATAAATTGGCTATTGGACTTCGTTCTGGTTACTACTTTTTAACTGGCATGACATCAACAAACAAAGCAGCATGAAGGTATGAAAAGAGTAGCTCCCTCTTTTTTTGTTCATATCTAATTAGAGTGCCATTTTTAGAGCCATATCCTTGGTTGCTCTAAACCAGAATAGCCTTATTTATTTCAATGACATATAACGTGATAAACTGCTTTAATATTTGAAACGTGGACTAATCTTTGACTTAAATTCATATTTTCAAAGCAAGGGACTCATTGCTACTCACTACAACATACAGGACTCAGAAAGGATATTTTTTGGACAACAGTCTTGCAGAAGAATTATATATATTTTTTTATAGTGAAAAACTGTAGCTTTTGCTAACTTTGTAATGTACTTTAATGAGACCAAAAGCATGGTGAAAAATGTGGGAGAAGCAGTTGCTTAGTTGAATGCACAAGTCCATTTTCAGCAGTGCCAGTGAGAAGGGTTGTCCCCCAGGCTTATGCAAAAGCATGGCAAAGAATTTGGCCCAGGGGGCCAGATCTTCACCTGAAAGGCAGATAGCTAATTGAGTCCCAAATATAAAAGATCTGCCTCTCAGCCCTGCAAAGTGCTGATTGTAAATCTTTCAAACTGATTATAAAAGGCAGGCATCAGCAGTAAATACATGGCTAGACTTTCTGAGTTATAAGGGATTCAGCACTCTCTTGATCTTGGTAGATGTAGGAGTGCAGGTAGTTCATTAGTCTTCTGTGATGCTGAAAATTTTGCCTTTATTTTTGGAAGGGCAGTCAGAATGCCCGGACTAGCCAAGAGTAATTTTGAAACTGGTGGTGCAATTTTGTGCACCAAGCCCTCAGCAGTGTGTGTAAGCAGGCATGGGACAGCCCTCCTCACTTCTCACCCTGTAAAGGAATAGGACTGACAAGAAGTTTAAAACAAAATTTCTTCATTTTTATTCCTTTTTTTTTACTTAAGCCCACACTGCTACCTTGTAGTTTCTCTTCTTGTGCAAGACAGCCTTCCTTTAGCACTTCCACTTGCTATTCAAACCAGCCACTGTCCAGAAATTTACATTAAATCAAGGTTAACTTTGAAGCAAAGTACTATCTCTGGGCTTAAAATTATGCAACTTGTTTCATAGGATTTGGACCTAACATGTTAGAAGGGAAAAAAGCACAGTGTAATGACTTAGACTGGCAAGGTGACTGCATTACCCTGTTAACCAACACTGCTAGTACTGCATTTCAAACAAAATAATCACTGCCAAAACTGTATTTCATAATGTGTTAACTCCTTCATATTTTGCTGTGATGACATCTTCCTGTGTCAGCAAAACAATATTGGAGCTCCAACACATTCCCACTGGGTTTGGCTGGATGAAGCACTTGCTCCCTGCAGCTCGCTGGACTCAGCAGGCTGCCACTCTGCAATACCTCGATATGCCTTTCCAAGAGCAATCATTTTCCATCACACCCAGCCAGGAGTGGAGCAAGCACAAAACTGACAATAGGGACATTCCTTGGCTTTTAGACTTGTGTTTTCACACCTGTGACACTTCAGAGTTTCTGCTCTCAGCTATACAGTGACTGAGGGACGCTCAACAACAAACATCAAAAGGTACCAGTAGCGACTCTGTCCATGTTATTTAGTCTGTTTCCCCCTTCCAGCAGCAGCCCACACTTCTCAGAGTTATACAGTGTGCTGGGATTGTCTAAGACAAAAGTTTCACCTGTAGGTTTTTCAGAAAACAACTTTTGGTTTTGAACCAGGATGTGATTCTGAAAGGCAGAATGCAGAAGCAGGTCTATTCAGTGTTGCTGGGATTCAGGTATCTGCTCCCTAGGTCCTTGCCATGTCATTTCAGACTACCTTGCTCTCTCTGTTACTGCAACCCTACTCTGGTAAGAGAGGAAAGTATGTGCTGAGTATGGCACAGCCCTTGCCACATGCCTTTAAGACAGTTCAGATTCAACACTTCATCATGTCTGTCCATTGCTATTAGGTAACTGTTGTCAAGCTTCTACCTGAGCTTTATCTTAGCCTTGGAGATCTCATGGGTAGGGCTTGTTTTTCACATTACCTGCAATAACAAGTCCTAACCCTTGATTTGGGTCCCTAGCAGTAAAGTGTTTACCTCAGATTACACTAATCACGTTAGGCCAATGCTGAGAGAGTGCTGAATACTTACACTATGATTTATATTTTCCCCTGTGGTGTCGAGTGACATCAGATGATGCTTTCAATAAGCACCGGGAATTTTCACCAGGCCAGCTCATGAAGTAGGGAGTGAAGCACACCATGCATGACTGAGGGCTGGTTTTGTTTTTCCCATAAGCAAAGTCCAGACTGGAGTTCACATGCCAATTCTTTGGAGGTGCTGAGCAACCACAACTCCCACTGAGCAGCCATTCAGCACTCCTCAGCATCTGGCACACTAGAATTTGCATGAATAAACAGTATAAAGATCTCAGAGTTCAGCCTGATGAGTCGTTTAAAAGTTGCAGGTATTCAGCATCTTTCAGTATTTGCTTTCTTAGGCAGAGCTCTACTTTTATCTGCATAAAGTTCTTGTAAAAGGGTGGGGAGAAGAGGAAAGAGGTGAGTGGGATGGTTTTGTCATAACATTTTCATTTATTAGGTCCCAGCAGTTATCCTATTTCTGCTGGGAAAAATTTAGGAGTCTAGGTCTTTTAGATATCTGAAATACAACACATTGTATCTGAAAGTCAACACATTGTTTTCTGCTTTAGCATCCTGTAGCCTTTAGGTACAAAGGTTGGGATCCATATTGCCAAAGTTGACTCATCCAGAAGTGAGGTATCCACTCAAGCAAACTGTATTCATTCCCTTCAATGGCAGTGATGAGAGAAAGGCACAACCAGAGGGTCATTTGCCATATCCTTAAAGAAGTGGACTTCCCTTTGGAGGTATCTTTTTCTTTTTTTCCTGTCTCTAGAGACACTTTGTGTGACTAGATTAGACTACGTCTATCTTTTTAGCAATTATACAAGAAATATTCCAGTCAAGTATTTTGGGATATTGGAAAGCTGCTTGATAGGAATTGAGAACTTTGACTGCACTATTATTTTTGCATTCTAAATTTAGGAAATGGGAAGGAAAGGTGAAGGGTCTTCATAATCTACTTTAATGCAGATGGGTGAGATCATTGGTTACAACCTGTATGAATGTTTTCTGGAGCAACCAAAATGCTAACCAAAGCAGGTCCCACCCCTTGGCTCCCCATCCACTTCTTCCTGCTTTGGTTCCATGGTTCACTGCCCATTTGCATTGCTGCAGCTCTTTGCAGGGATGTGCTAAGAATGGGAATGTCACTGGAATGACATCAATTTTTTTGCTGTTTTTTTTGAGGTGAAGGAAGATATTTTTAAAACTGGACCATTTGAATGATTTGATTCCAGCACAGCTCAACAAACAGCTGCCTCAGCACAATTGCCCTGCAAGTGGTGGCATCTGGGCAGCAATAAGAAGCAGGGCCATTTGGCAAGAAACTCCTAAATCACCTTTGCTGCCAGAGGAAAAAATGGATTTACATCCTTAGAGGCACATGAACCACCCAGTGCTTTCGCTGCCTCCTCTTGATCCAGCAAGAGAGCAAGGACATTAATCTGTTAGAATTTGTTAGAAAGTGTGGGTCTTGGAGAGAGAAGCAGTGAAAATACAGGTTTCTTGCTTCTATGGTTTCTGTAGCCTCAGAAAATGAGCGAGAAATTAAATTTAATTCCCATTTTTAGTTGGCTTGTTTAGAAACAACCCCCAGTGTTGACAAGAACAGGCATGATTAAAAAATGCTAGCTGGTTGCAAAGCAATCACAGAATCTGTACGCTATGTTTGTCTGCCTCAAATGTCAAGTGTTACACTTCTGGCACTCAACACTTCCAGGCAGCGGAAACAAAGGGAGCACAACAGGTTATTTTAAAATAGTTTAAACTTTAGTTCAAGCATTTTGTTTTCATATTTTTATGCAGTCTAGCTCCTTCAGCGTAACACCTGTCAGCTGTCACATAAATCACAACAATATTGTTTGAAAGTTAAGAGGCTGCTTATTTTCATGGATCTTTTCTTTTTTATTAGCGGGAACCAACAGAGTATTCTCTAAAATAATTGCTACAATTACCTGCCACAGAAATATATAAGGCATCAGACAAAATAATAAACATAGACAAGCTCCATCAGTCACAAAATGAGATACATCATTCTCTTAATAGTGGCCAGTAATGAATTTTGAAAGTTCATTGTGAGGAAATGCCTCTCTTCAATAGATTTTGATTGTATTACAATTAACATCACATGGATAATGTCTTATGCAGAGCCTCTTACATAATGACCTTAAAGAAACCAAATACATTTCAGAGGGAAAACAGCTCAGCTAGCTTATTTTGGTATAGGTTCCACATATCTCTCATGGGACATGGAGGTCCAAACTCTTGAACTTGTGGTGGAAACAGTTTAGAGAGTGATATGGGAAAACAGCTTTCTTCTAATCATTACTTGGGACAAAGGAAATACAGTTCCCTTACTGAAGTCATCTATTTTTTTCATTACTCAACAAAAAAAGGCAGAAATAACATATTTGTGTAATATTTCACCCATTGTTGCACCTCACTGGTACAACTTTCTGTTGAGAGTAATTAACTACAGATTTGTGTAAAACCTAGTTCTGCCACTGTACCATGAAGGAATGGTACATGAAAATGAAGGAAACCCAGAAGAAGAGTCTTAAAAGCACATGAATATTAAGGCTGCAGGACTAGAACAGTTTGTCCTGCATCTATCTACAACGTTCTTTGTTCCTCTTGAAGTAAAGTTTTTGAGGAACTCCTGATCAATCAGCCTTCTATAATTTCTGCTCCCTTCCAGTCCTGCTGAAGAACTATCTAGAAAAGGAAGGGGGCATATGAGGGACATGAGAGGCTGTATGAGTAAGTGGCACATGCTGGCCACCAGTGCCAGAAGGTTACTCATGGCTACCAGTTCTGTCCTCTTCCTCCTACTGCTGCTTCATCAGACAAGTAGATATGACTTCAAATCAACAAGTTAAATGTGAAGTAAAGTCCTTCCAAGAACTTCTCAGTGGCAGTAACTGATCTAATCCATGCCACAGAAACTTTGCTATTAGCTTTCAGTGCAAAGTAGCAAACCTAGTAACGGTTTAACATGCTGTCTGTCAGGTAATCTTCCCTTTGAATAACATGGAATGCTAAAAATCAAAGCTTTTTCCTTCTCTGCAAATAGCACTTTTGTAAAACCCATGAATGACACAGAGTGCCAGTTCAGACTGTGACTCACCCCGGCGCTTCATTCATGGGATCAGATAACAGAGCCAGCAGAGCTTTGAGGTGTGTAGACACAGCATCCAATGCTTGGAGGTTGGAGCACTGCTTTTATATCGTGAGTGACTGACTGACTTGGGCTGTTGTACGTGCTGGTGGGGTGAGGGTGATATATGTCAGCTGTGGACACAGCACAGCTTCCCTGAGGGACAAACCCACACCAATGGAGATGCAGGAAGAAAAGCTGCAATGTCAGTTAAAGCACCCTGTTGCCATTCCTTAAAGCCACCATATAACAGAAGAAGAAAGTCCTGGCCACAGTTAAAACATTTTTTCCCTCATCAACTGTTGCTCCTACCACTTTTCCTTTGTGTGCTCATTTTAACATGTCTCCACTTGCCTGAATCTTCTCCTTACTACAACCACAGCAGCCGAAGCTGCTAGCCAAGATATGACTCTGCTCCGACAATGCATTGCTCGGTGAGTAGCACTGTGAGTTCCCACATAGGTGCCTGTCACATCACACATTATAATCTCTGCTTGCCCATTAGCAATGCTGGCTTGCTTGCACAGCACGCAGCCAAGTGATGAGCAAGGTATTAAATCAAGTTTCCTTCTGTGCATCTCACACTGTTCCCAGGTGAAGTCCAAGGAAGCTGTGATAAATGCTGCTCTTAGAGCTTCAGATTCGATCACAGTTGTTGACCAGGTTATTACAGGATATAGAGCACAGACCACAGTCACTGTCACCAGAGACAAGCTTGGAACTGACCTGCATCTGGGCAGGCACCAGCTCAATTTTTTAAAAAAGAAATGCATTTATTTTATAAAATTAAATTTTGGAATTGTACATAAATATAAAAATGAATGTTTTTTAAAAAAATAAATCTGGTGCCAGATGCTGAACAGGTTCACCAGCACTGATGGGGGAAATGACAGCCACCTTTCCACAGTAAGGCATTTTGTAATAGGGCAGGTCATACAGCAAGTGTTTCATCATGAATGAAAGCCACTTCTATGTGCAGAAGTGCTGAGCCAGGAGTGCTCTGAGCGACTGACCTGTATTTTGATCACCGCCTTCAGCGGTTGAGATAGACTCAGGCAGATTTTATAGGATGATGTCTAAATTGAAAAGAGCAATGAGAAATTCAGATAATGTATACTTGGGGACTGTGAGATCCTCATTCTCTGCTCAGTCAAAGGCGTGATGTCTATGTTGAACATCTGTAGCACAGTTTGAACATTGCAGCACCTATTGGCTGGTAGCCAGGGATAACAGGTTTTTTTAATTAGTCATTGGTCTCTTACTGAATGACCTGAAGATTATTGTAAAGATGCCAGGAATATGTATCACCTGAAAAGATATATAAGACTGAATCACCATTGTTTGATATGTCCTTCTTCCTTTCTTCTGTTTAATTTTGGCTGTACATGCAGCCCCTCAATATTTCAATTTCAACTGCCTGGTAGGTGGGCACTGCATCCTGCAGTGTGCTCCGGTCCAGCCCCCTGCCTGCTCACAAGTCTGGAAAGCCTGGAAGTGGCGTGATACACTATCTAAACGTACGGACTCAGGCCCAGTTTACTAATTACCACCACTGGGATTTGCAATCAGATAGGCTGGCATTTAAATATTGATCCATCTCTAATGGTTACAGTACTATAGGTAAGCATATGGCTACACTGAAAGCCTGAACTGTCTCAAGGCAGCAGAATAACTATCCAAATATTCCACAAAGAGATGGTTTGTGGTGTTGTGACATACATTTACCATAACATGATGTAAACCAGCAACAGTTCATGCATGATTAAGAAATCTTTTTTGTTTACATTCTATTATTCTTTCCAAATGCCTTAACAATGAGCAGAATGACTGATCCTTGGAGGATGAGGTTGAGTGGAGGTAGAATTTAGTATTTAAATGAGCTAGTCACAGAAAGACAATGTCTAGGTGAGCCTGGCTTTGTATTAATTTCAACAGGACAAATAATTTTGTCCAAGCTGTCATTGTGGAAATCCTTTTGCTAGTAATGAACTGAAAAAAATGAAATATACATAAATCAGATGGTATCTATGACTCACCAGACAAATCACAAAGCAGACTATTCGAGGTAAAACTTCAAGTGAAGTATTTGCCACTCATATTAATTATGAGAAGCTGTTTTCTGAAAGCTGGTCTTAATGTATTGCCCTCACGACACATCACCGCTGACTCTGAATCACCCAGATAATTCTCAGAAGTAATGAAGAGGGAGATGTTAAAAGAGGAACAATCAAGACTTTCCTGATTTTCTCAGCATGTATTGCCAAACTAAGAGGGAGGATGGGAAATCTCACCTGAAGCAGAAAGTCAAGATACAAAATGGAAATTTACAGACAGAATTTGCCACCAAACAAACATCAGCCTGAGTGGCCTCAGATCCGGCCACTATCATTGAGGTCCAACTCACTAAGTCAAACTACAGAGAAATAAAAGGCAGAATTTTTGGACTGTTAGCTGACTGTCTTGCATCTAGTGTTTGCCCTGTACTTCTGCTACAACCTGAGTATTTCTTTTTTCCAAGTAAATTTTAAGAGATATTTAGGAAGAAGCTTCAAACAGAGTTTGATTTGGGCTTGTATACCAGCTGACTCATGGGTCTCCTGCAAAAGGCTCAGCATCATTCCTGCAAGATCCAGCCTTGCAGGAGTGCCTTCTCTTGAGCAAGAAATCCCCTCTCTTGGAGCAGCTGTCTTGAAGTGGAAACCTAGCTTCCTTACCTGAGCAGATCAGAACAACTAAGTTTCCAGTTTGGTGAAGAGAAAGGAAATTATTATTTGTCTACTGCTGCCATGTTCATGCAATCATTCTGGTGCAGCTGTGCTAAGATCTGGGACCATACCTTTCATATTGTGATGGAAAGGCAGAAGTACATGAGCAAAGAGCACAGCGTGATCTCTTGGCCTTATTTTGGTTTTAAATTACCTTATTTTGTCCGTGTTGTCTGCATATTGACATGACAACCAGTCAGCTAAAACTTAGCTAAATACTGACCTCTCTGACACGTGATGTAAAGCTGTCTCATGGAAAAAAAATTGAAGGATCACCAGCTGAAATTGAAGTATTCAGCATGAGGGCAAAGAGAACTACAATATATGAATACTGAGAGGACTGTCCTTATGGTAATTCTGGCAGATGGCGTAAGGTTGCAAGCAAGTAATAGAAAATTTTAAAACTAATAGAACAAGATTAACATAGGCCACTCCATTAGTATTTTTCCTCCCAAACAGTTCAGTCCTGGTTATATTTTATATCCTCATGGAATTAAAGTACTGTACTTACCGGCTGCAAAGGAAAATTAGATCTGACTGCTCTTTGTGGATGATTAACTTGCATTTCCTTTCAAACTAAATGTATGTGCTGCAGTCTGTTGGAGCCACGTGAAGGCACTTTTCTTACAGGGAAGTTGAGCAACAGAATACAGGGTCCAGTACTTCATCTTAGATGAAATAAACTGGGTAAGCACAGACCCAGGTGAACACAAGTCTCACAAATTTGTATGGTGTTACTACATGAGAGATGTTGCCTACAAAATATGATTAGGGAGAGCTGTGGGACTACAAGACCTGTTTCTCCCATGCACTGGAAAGGGCTGCTTGATAATGTCTGTGCCACCCTCCACTAAGACTTTGCTCCCCGTGGCGGCAAAGCAGTTCACTGACACTATTCCTGCTCCCCGTGTTAATCATTTGCTCCTGTTTGTCATCTGCAGAGGCTTGGATCTCCCCAGACACTGAGCAGAGGTACCTGGTTTGGAGCAATGTCACCTCACGCTCAGCAGGCAGCTTGAAGAGGTGCCAGGTGTGAGCCAGCAGCAGTTGGTGAACTCTCTCTTACTGGAGGTGTCTCTCACTCTCTGTCAGAGGCAGGAGCAGCCTGTGGTGACTATACTTCTGACTTAGGCACTCCCTGAAGCAGGATGTGGCTCTCTAGTGTGGAGCTATTTATTTTGTTCATGCTGAATCATCTCCTTCTGTCCCATCTGTACACCTGTGAGCTGCAACTCTTGTTATCTTATCCCTGCTGATATACCCTCCTGTATCCTGGAGGAAATTTATAGAGGCATCATTACAATTTCTTAGAGTGAAACAACCCTTAAGTAAAGTGAATGTTGGGAATTTAATAGGGGAACTGATCTCTTTTTGCTGCTGAAAAACAAAGACATTCCTATCAATATATTCTATTAAAATAGCCTGAAAATAAATTATATGCCTCTCTTATGATGACAGTGGTGCAGATTTATATTATTATTATACATTATTATTACAGCTATTCAAAATAATTTTGTTATTTGACTTTCAGGGGCTTATCACACAAAGGAACAAGGGCACTGAGCTGATCTCTCCATAAAAGATAAAGACACATAAACTGTCTAAACAGCAACCTCACTATACATGGGGAAGAAAATAATTTTAATGCAAATAGAATCTGAGACCAAAATGCCTTTTTCCTTCACCTCCTTTCTATTTCATGATTAAATAAATCATAAAGATGTCACTGGAGACCACATAGGAAGAGATCTCAAATGGTGGAAATGAGAACTTTATGCATTTGCCTATTTTTAATTTGAATTAAAAAAAGAAAGAGAGGAAAAAAAGATCATGATGCTATTCGCATGCCTGATTTCCCAGGAGTACAAACAAGCTCTATGTCCTCTTGTAATAATACAACAAATTTTCAAATCAAACACAAATAAATGAAAATCATCCATATATTAAACTCAGATTCACAGTGTTCAATGCTTTTCAAATTCAAATTACTACCAGACGGTGCATGTTTTTGTATAACTTAGGCAACTAAAGTGTAGGTGATAGCTTCTCCACTCTCCCTCTTCTTTCCTTTTTTTTTTTTTTTTTAATGGAGAGGTGTTCTTCAGTCTTAGTGCTGGAAATCCTGCACATAAAAACTGAATAATAATTTATCAATTTTTGTAGATGCACCATATCATATACAGTGCTTAGAGCACAGTGCAAAAAGTGAGTGGGAAAACCAAGCATTTTTGTGCTGAAGGATAGATCAAAATTGAATTTGTCTGTCATTAGAGCAAATACCCAAAGGTAATAACTGTTGTTTTGTGCCAGAAGTCTTTGGTCTTCAATAAGTAAGATTAAATACCCCAATGGCAACACAGAATTCTCTGTAGATCATTCATATCTCTTTGGAAATTGAATGCACACATCTTAACTAGGAGGGCTGTGAATTTGGAGTGGAAGAACTAAATCATGGACAATGTCTACCAGAAAAAGAGGCTACTCTAGAAGAGATGTTATGGAATAGTTAAGGTTTAAATTGCAGTGTTTGTATTTGGGACAACTTCACTTAATAGTGAAATTCTTAGTCCTTGATCTTGTAGATATTTCAGCTCTTTGTGTAACCTAAGGAAAAAAAAAGGCTTTGTCTAAATGGGTTGGGATCCCCATAGATGTGTGGGGCTGCATTTCAGGGCCATGACTTGTACTCCGTGCAGAGAGAGCTTTGGATGCCTTTGGTGGGAGAAGGACTGAAGAGGATGCGGGATGTGCTGTGTGAGATGGGGTGTGAGGGCGCCCTCTCTCACTCTCTCCATGGGCACCCCTGGAAAGCAAGACTTGAACCATTCCCCCAAGGGACCACTGGTGATTTTTTTTGTGGTGGGAATCCTAGCAGCAGGATTATTCAGTGGATTTGTTTTCCCTGACTTTTACCCCTCTAATGACAACTATTACTATCTGGCTCTTCCTCCCTTATTTGTTGGACCGAACAAGGTTAGTGCTCTTCACATCCGTCAACCAAAGGTTTCTCCATCCTGATGGTCATCTGAACAGCAACTAAAACATAAGCCCATATATCTGAGGGAGTGTCTCTTTTTTTATTTTGAACCAAGGAGATGCAGTGTTTAAACATGCAGGAGTAAGCTGAAGGGTGGCATTTCGAAGGTGCGAGGCACAATATTTTAGGTAGCTTGTATTGTGAACTAGCATGATGGTTTTGGTAGGGAAGAAAGGGACAAATCCTTTAAAGCCATGTAGGAACATCACCAGATACACCATTTGAACTGTTAGTTAATGGTAAAATGAAATATTTCCTACCCATTAAAGTACAAATGTATTGAATCAGATTCCAAAGATGATGTAGTATGATAAGAAATGCCAAAAGTGTTATGCAGAATGCTAACTCCTGTGAGAAAATAAGAAGAGTGCTTCACCAGCATTGTCATGACATGAACTAGTCAATATCACTACTTTCAGTGAAAAAGCTCTGTTTCCACAGGACTTTCCCACTGTATAATTAGAGGAAGGGAGCAAAAACAGTGGTGTGAAAAACATCACTTGGGAGTTTAAAAAACCCAAAGGAATACAGCATTTCAGAGTGGGTTGTGTAAAATCACATGCAGGAAAAATATGAAGTTCACATACTTAAAAATGATCACTGCCACACAACAGCAGGCATTTTCTTCATAACATAGACACATCTCAGCTCAGGTGCATAAATCTGAACACAGTACCATCTCATGGCATCACTGTCTCTTGGTCACTCTGCTTTTTTTTTCTTCAACACACTCTGTGCACCTTTCTGCTTCCTGAGCTTTCCTGTCCAGCCCAGAGGCAACCCTGTTCGTAGATGCTTCCCCTGCTCCTTCCTCCCCACATCACCAGAACCATATGCAACTACTGTCAACATCCTCCTATTTCCAACATATCAAGGTCACCTGTGGTCTGGGAAAATATCAAAAGGCAGCACCCCCAAACTCACATGCCAATGGGAACTGACATCCTTCCCACGTGCCTGTTTTCACTCTTGATACTCAACAATGAAGAGAACTGTGTACCAAACTGCTGCTGGTTTTCAAACAACTGCCTACAAAAAACGTAGTTTTGTTCCTTTATTTGCTGTAAATTAGGATTGAGGGAAGCAGACCACAGTCAGGCACGCTCCCAGGAAATTAACCTAGTACAGATTTTGCCTGCCCACGGTGAAGTTTGGCTGCCTGGTCATCAGTGGAACTGATAGCAAGAAACAGCAGCAACAAATTTCACTGTTGATTCTCCTGTTTTTGCTAGTTCATTTGGAATATGAAGAAAAGGTCATAGCAGATTTGATAATTTTAAAGATTTTTTTTTTAATTCCATTCAAATATTCTCAAATCAAACCCTGACTTGAAACATAGCTACTGAAATTTGGTGGTCAAATGATGCTTTTGTTAAGAAAGTCAGAAAAGTCAGTGAGAATCCTTCAGCCACTAAATTCAAGTGTCACTGACTAAAATCTCTAGCTAGAAGATATTTGTCCCTTTCATTGTATCCCTGTGAACTCCTCCTAACTTTTTGCCTGGCACATGATAAACTATCATGGTAGGGCTGCTTATGTTTGCTATATAGTCACCTGAAACTTTAAAGGAAACATAATTAAATACTTACTACCCACTTGTGCTTTCTCACACACACACACACATAATCTCATCTCGTAGCACACATACAGGTAATTGCTTTGTTAAAACATGCAGCTTGGGCCTGTACATCGAGATGGTTTGATTCAGAGATTCTGCTCATGGGCTGGTTGCCAGGCACTGGAGCACGAGCTCACGTAGTGTGCAAATCCTTGCACAGCTCCCTCAGCTCTGTTTCTTGTATCTTTGGCCCATGTGGAATTTGTATACATATGCAGAAGGAGGAATATTCAAATTCCAGTTATACCAAATCTAAAACTTTAATTTTAAGGAAACATCCTCCTGTATTCAACATGTCAGCCTCTGTTATCCCATCATACTGCTGGCAGTCTAACACTGAACTGGAATGTATTATCTTCATGATCTCCTTTAATCAAGTCTCAAGAATCCTTGGAGCCACAGTTCTGAAACCAGGAAATCACACTGCTTATTGAGAGGCAATCAAACACACAAGCAGGCCCTGGGTGTCTGCATAGCTTTGTGTTCACATGGGGAAGCCGTGTGCTCCAGGGGCAGCCACAGAGCTGCAGAAGGCAAAGCCAGGCCAGAGCTGCTCAACCAGCCGCGGTAGCATGGCATGTGCACAGGCTTTCAACAGGTGGCAAGAGTAACCTCATGCACGGGATTTCTCTGCTACTAACACATGCAAATATCTGATGTGCAGAGACATGGCCAGCCTCTCCGACGGCTCCTGAGCCACTGTGCACGAGCACCTTGGATAACAGCTCTCACAAGCGCAGTGCACTGGCAGTTAAGCACAAGCAACCATCAGCACGCTACTCTGAAGTTGAAGAGTCAGCCTGTCACATATTGAAACCATCTATAAATCCAGCAGACTTGTTGAAATGACAGTTTATGCTGTCCACATAATTTTGAAATTATTCTTTAGCATGCAGAGGAAAATGAAGTCACATTTTCCTTAACAATTGCTGTTCCCGCCTCGCTGCATGTCACGGCGTGACCTCGGAAGCACTGACCTTGGACGTCGCTGCAGTGGCATTACTTTCCTTACCACTCCCTGGTGCACTCTCCTCGATTGTTGCTGCTGTTTGGGCTTCTGCCTTCTTTCCATTTGTTTCCAGTGAAACAGGAGTCCCTACTTTCCCCAACCCACTCACCGGGGCTGAGCCTGGACTGCTTGGTTGCCGTGACTGAGACTTATACCAGCTAGGATAAAACAAGGGATCGGTGGTTTCTGCTGTGGCCGGCACTTGAGTGTCAGACTCTGGGGCCTGTTGAGAATCACTTGGTGTCACAACCACATCCTTAATTAGGACAGATAAAGAGAAGAACAAGCAGAGTGCACCACGTTACCTTCCTGCTGTAGTCACATTGTTCTGCATATTGTGCTTATATATCACTGCAAGGCATAGGTTTGTCCTAGTATATGGTCTGAAAGACTTGCAATCATAATGTGAAGCAAAACCAACTATCATTTGAATAACACAGACAAGAGAAAGAAAATAAATTTCTCCAGAAGTAGAACAGGAGAGTAGAACTAGCTGGGATGGGTGTGCTGATGGAGAAAGGAGTGAGCAAGAGGTTTCTTAATTCAGATAAATGCCCATTTCAATTCTAAAAGCATAGAAATTCTGCATAAGAACCTCATGAACCCACACCAGCAATGAATGACTGGTGTAGATGCCTTCAAAACACTAGTTGGGTTTTGTGTGAAGAACAACACCTTTACCAGTGGGTCTATTGATATGAGCAGTCAGAAAAAGGGGAATAAAAGAATACTGGAGAGAAACATTTGCCCACCAGCTTTGCCATCAATGCTATAAGCCAAGCACATTTGCTCTGCTAGGAGGAGGAGCAGCCAGCTAAACTGCACCTCTCTACCTGCATGAAGATTTTTGGTGTTCCCACACACACTATCTGCTGTCACCACAGCGTTTCTGCTCTGCCTTTCTTACACCAGAAGGCAAAAGCTGAAATACAGGTACCCCTCACACCACAACACCCACATGCCATGTCTGACTCCACACCAAATGCCTAATGGCATTTTATAATTGCTAGAGCAGCACACTGTACCTTTTTCATTTTAACCTTAGAAGTGAGAGAATTCATGTTAGTGGGCAGAATTGCTCATGTCTAGTTCTTGTTTGCATAAACCCCTACATCAGTTAAGGAACATAAGTTTAGTTAAGCTGGTGCAAATCCTCAAAAGACAAATTTTGGTTAAATCAATAAAGCATGATTTAAGAGCATCTTCACACCACTGGTGAAAACTCAGGCATGTTTTTAGATCAAAGCAAGGATTAATCTATAGTATTTGTTTTCCCTTATTTCATGTGGAGAGCTTGCTACAATCAAACGTTCTTTATACATTTTCTTGTTTTCACATTGGTCTCCTCAAATATCTTCACAAGAGCCTTTGCCTGCTCAGCAACTTCACTGGGTAAATTGTGTAAGAGGAGAATTTGCTAAGTTAATTGTATCTGAGGAAAGCTAAAGTAGCACATGAGGTATATTTTTAATGTAGATACTTTAGAATATGTGGCAATTATGGTCTCATTCTAATTGCATTCCCTAAGAAAAAGTGCTGGCCTAAAATACTCACACCCTGAAACTTTTTGCTGCTAGGTTGTAAGAGGAAGTTTCCTCTCCTGTTTTGTGTATGATATTCCTGCATCCACCTAGACATATCCCTAGGATGACCAGAGCAGAAGGCAGCATACACCATTCACAGAAAACAGATTAGAAGTATGATCTAAAAAATGATGGTGGAAAGCTCACTAAATCCAGAGGGAACACCAAATTATTTTAATAAAAATATTTTAACAACTCCCTCATGTACAAGTTAAGTCTGAGTTAAATCACACCAAGCAGAACATTTGTTGTAATGCACTTAACTCCCCAAATGAACCTCTTTTGTTTATAATTTATGTATCCCCTATATATTTTAATTTATCTAGCAGATAATTTTTTGCCTATCAGGTGATACATTGAGAGGACAGGGTAAAGCTGCATATATGTGTACAAGAGTAATATACAATTTTGCTCTCCAGTTCATCGACTCCCCTAGCCCTGCTCCTGATATATGGTGCCTACAGGCCACAGGGGAGCTTTTTCTTGCTATGCCAGGCTCCCTCAGCATAGCTGGCAGGGCAACAGAGGCACTTACCTGACCAGCTGGGGCAGCAGGCAGTGGCACTGGAATGGGTTCAGCCAGGGGCTCTCCCGCTGCACTCTGTGGTTCAGGGTCTTGCTGAGGTGGCTGTGATGCTGTCTCAGCCCCATCTTCCTCCACCTCTTCCTCCTCTTCCTCCTCTCCAGAAGACTCTGTGCGGATTTCATCTAAATCTTCATCATCCTCTGTCTTCTCGTCTTCTTCTTCTCCCTCCTCTTCTGAGAGGACACGTAAAAAGACAGGGTTGAGCACCATGTGAAGATGGCTACAGTCTCTGTGTTATTGAAAAGCCACTTGCAATTGCATTGCAAAATCACTGATGATCTGCTGCCTGGCAGAGAAGGTATTGGTGAGGAGCCTGCTCCAACACCAGCCTGGACTGGGCACTGCCACGGCGCTGCCAGCAGGTGTTTTGTGTTGGGGAAGTCACTGAACACACATACTGGTTAAAATCTTTAGCTGGCCCTTTCCATGGGAAGGAGTAAAGAAAGTTGTGTCAATGCAGTTATCCTTGTGAAGGATGTGCAGTGTGGCCTTGCATCTTCTCTAGAGAGGATATTTGGGATGTGTCACAATCTGCCAGAAAAAAAAGCCCCTCTTCCAATTCTAGGTATAGGTTTGTTTTAAACACCATTGAAGCTGTCATCATAAATCTTTACCAGACCAGTGCTTTGCAATATGTGACGGGAGGTTTGGAACAACAGCAACCCTAAAACCAGACTGTCAAACTTGGCCAAACAATTGCCTTTGTGCCATCTGACACATCCTGTGGTCTGCAGTTGTGGCTCTGCTTGTTTCCAGAGAAAGCCCTCTAACAATCAGTTTTCTTTTGTATAACCACACTATTCATCCTAACAAATGTTGGACGTTGTTTAGAGTCATCCTAGCTCTTCAGAGAAATAAACTTAGATGGATGCATCAACCCAAGCTTCAAATTATGCACAGGGTGAGGTTCTGCCTGATTGTGTAGAAGGAATATAGATCTGCAAATCAAGTAATGCCCACATAATGGAGAAATGTTTCTGCAGGCAAACACACTCCTATAAACAAGAGTGTTGCCTCTGCTTCCATGTCCTGTGGCTGCAGAGCGCCTCGTTGACTGCAGAAGGAGTTGAAAATGCAGGCTGAATTACCAATTGCCAAAGTCCTTGCTCATGCCTTGTCCCCAAGAGGTGGGTGTCACATTCCCCATCTCATGGAGGGGGTGTGTGTCCAGAGCACGAGGTCATGATCTTGGCAGATGCACGTATATGGCAGGGATGTGGCAGCTGTGGCAGATCACAGAGATGAACTGCACATGAGGCTGTGACTAAGGCTTGTTACTCCCAGGACAAATCCCTGGAGGTTCGTGGCTCTGCTCCTCTGCTGCTGACTGGTGCCACAGCTGCTGTCCTGCTGACCCATGTGCCAAGTACAGATAGTCCATGGATTCCAACCCACAGACCAAGACCTACACAGAGGGCATGCAGGGTCTGTCCTAGGGAACAGCCATGAATTCTGAATGTGGTGTAAGTTGTGGCAGGGGAAGTAAAAGATGGGTGACAACTGCAGGAGTCTTAACTGAGCTGACAAAGGTAAAAGTAAATGTAGCAGAATCCAGTGCTAGCTTGCAAATTAAAGGTATCCAGATGATGATTAACGCTGGCTATTAATAGGACAGATCTACATATTTGAAATATTTATCTCTCTTAACTTCTTGTGGCTTGCTCTGTAAGCCAAAGCGTAGGTGAACTTAGATTTCAGGCTACTTTGGTAAATGTAGAATCACAACTATGCATTATTCTATAGATATATTATTCTATAGATATATCATGGTGTCATGAAATGTTACATGACCAAGGTGTTAAATGCATGAAAGATTATTACAATTTTTGCTTCCCTCTATAACTCTGTGATGTCAAAATGCAATTATGATTCTGTTATGTTTCTTGATTATTATATGAATAAAAATTTTAAACAAGGGTATTGCATAAGTACTTCTTTTTGTAATAAACATTCTATTTCTTCAACGACTTTCTAGAGAAGACAGGTCATATAATAATGAGATATTTTAGGGAAGAAGAAGGACTTTACAGAATGAGAGAAAAGCTTAATTTTGTGGTCTTTTCACATGAGGAGTCAGTAAAGACTAGATTCAGTAAAGTGCTGAGGCCACATAAATGTTAAAATTAATGGTGTCAACAGGTTATGTGTTTTTTTTTTTAACTGTGATGGATTTTTGTTTTAATTATAATTAATATGAAATGCTATGGTTTCATTTTGGGATGGAAAGAAAGGTTTCTAACTCAGTAGCATTCTGTAAGCCACACACAACTGCAACTTAAAGCAATTTTTGTGAAATAAATTACATACCTCTGTCAAAATCAATTTCTCGTATTATCTTTTCTTCTCTACTGAGATTCACTGTGAACTGGTTCATATTTTCATACCCATCCTCTATTTTTTCCATTTGAAATCCTTTAGAAGCTTCAGTAATTCTAAAACAGAGAGATTGGTTGTTGGCAGATGGATTTGCAGATAAATTTATAATTTGTAATTGATTATAGAGAACAAGACAAAAGGTTAAATACTTACTTTTGTAGCAATGTTTTGGCATTCTGTGGAAACAAAAAGGAAATGACGGCTTAAATGGTTCCACTTTTTCTAGAAATGTTATGCATTTAGATCTAAATCTTACATTGGCTGCTTCTAAATGCACTAATAGAGATCTCATAAATGACAGGTATGACATCTATGAATGAGATCAAATTTGCATGGTAGTTAGTACACAGCTGAGTAAACATTTTCATTCATGGAAGACTTTTTAATTAAAATCTGAATATGATGGGAAATATGTAGAATTGTTAAAAAGAAACAAAATGGAAATACTTTTCCTCTTTTTTTTTTTTTGCTGTGTTTGTGGTAAAAGGCACTTGTTCTGTTACCATCTTTGGTCACAGTAGCCATACCTTGACTATCCATAAGGACATAGCTTCTGGAGAGATAAAATTCTATTTTTCTTAAAAGAATATGGTTCTCTTCAAAGGCAATTCTTTGATTAAAATAAGTGGGGGTTGAGTTGGTTTGTTTTGGGTTTTGGATTTTTAATTTCTTTCTGTGTTTGAAGGTTTTGTTTGTTTTGTTTTGTAGAAAACACTCTTCCAGACTTTAACATAGAGGAATTGTAAACTTGCAAGACAAAAATCCTACATCAATGAATTCAGTGAACAGGCTCCTAATGGTTTCCTACTCACCTCTCCTAAGTTTCTAGTAAGAAAACAGAAGGAAAATAAAACAAATAAAGGTATAAAATGTAACTTAGAACATAAATATTTAATTCTTGAAACATTAATCACTTTGTCAATATGCAAATGAAACCTATAATTCACAGTAATTCATGTACAGATGAACATATTTTCCTGCCATGATATTGGTGGGAACAGAAAGATTTGTTGGAAAATGTTTAAATTCCTGTTTCTTCTTTGGGGACCAGAAATCCTTTCACAGGATAGCATATTTTGGTGTAAATAGCAAATACTTTGTTCTAGATCTGCATACTTTCCACAAGAAGACTAGTCATTTGTCTGAGCTGATTCAAATGTTTAAAAAATGAATTTGTATAAATGTTCACTTAAAGATAACCAAATTCTGAATGGGCCTAAAATTGATAAATACTTAAATAGTGTATCAATAAACATATAATTCTTTATGTATTTCTATTTATAGAAATTATACCTGCAAAAACACAGCCATTTCTGGTTCTTCCATGAACTGGATTCCTGATTCAACTAGTTTTGACACAGCTTCCAAATGATCTGCATACTTCTTCATCAGGGAGCGAACGTGTTCCAGTTTCTCCTCTTGGGTTCTTGTGATTATTTGTGTCATCTCATTTTTTCTTTCTTCCAGGACGGAATAGAGATAATCAAATTTTTCACACAACTGCTCTTTCTGTCGTCGGCAGCATTCCTGTGAATCATTTGGTTTATGTTAAACATGTTATGTTCTTAAAAGAGTTTCTATTTTTACAGTTACTTGGAAGCATTTTCATCAAAGAAACTCCTCTTTCTGAACAGTGCAAAGGATTCTGAATGACCCCAGAGACTTTTATAATTTTCAAAGTCCAAGCTATTGGAACAAAAGTTTAAAAACTTTTCTCAAACTGAATTTCAGGCCACTGAAAGCCCCCAAACAGGTTATTGTATAACTTGTCAGTCTGTTAAAAAATGTAAAAGGTATTTATGATGTCTGTAGTGATACATCAAAGTCTGCAGAAAAAGCAAAAGCTCCCACCGTATTAGCAGCGGGTTCATTTGCCTGAACAGAATGGTTTTAAAAGGAGCGGTCATCTCAAATCAGCTCTGGAGAATTTTCTTTTTCTACCAGAGTACCTGGAACAACCCTGGCTGGGCTTGATTTTCACATACACCCTCTTAAACTCTATTTAGACAATAGGTGTCCATTATATTCCATTTACTGTGCACTGAATAAGGTAGAGGTTCTGCGAAGAAAATGGTGCGTGACAGAAGCACAAAGAAAAGAAAGAGGAATCAGTTTCTAACCCTAAGTTCAGGCACCATTTTCACATCATTTTTTGAGACACTTTTATTGTCCTTCCAACCAGACAACAGCATATTTCACTGAGTAAGGAGGATGGGTTTGACGACTGCTGCATTGAGCGCTCTCTGAAAAGAACATACTGCACTTGTAAGGGAGGATTTATGGGGAGGAAATGGGAGACAGGTTATGTATAATGTCTGAGGTCTACCAAATAGAAGTACTTGAGTCATTTGTGTGCCCCAGGGCATAGCCTTATTGTGGTTATACCTGGTTGTGGATGGTGGTGATTATTTAAATCTCTTTCCTAGGAACTGAGGCTGAATCAATTCCTCATCTTTGTCCCTTGAGGCATAATGCTGAGATCCTGGCAGCACAGGATTATTAACAGTCCCACAGTACTTTTAAAAGTGATAAGACTGATTATTCATAGCACTTGGCCAGAGAGAATCCCACTTTTTTCTTGACTTTCTGTCAGAGCTCATTCCTATGAGTGGTGACAGTCTGTTCTGTGTCATTCAAGGGAGAAAGGCTTTCAAAGATGTACATTTGGCCACAAAACACTATCTGCATTGGCGGGGTGGGGGTGGGGAGTGGGGAGAAGTGAATACACATCCTGTTGCATTGACCCAAGTATCCACCTCTGCTTCCCAATGAGGAAGGCTAGGCAAAACAGGCACTCCTAGAGGGGGGTGCAGGGGTGTCCTGCCCTTCTGAAAGTCCTGCCACTTTCCAGAAATTCCTGATTAGTGCAGTTATAAAGTGGGATTAAGTACGTTCTCAAACAAAGCGAGTCATGGCTCCTGGGTGTCATTCTATTGTTCTCACCTCAAATTATTTTCTTTTCTTCTTTCACTCTCTCCTAGCTTTCTCCTTGTGAAATGTCATTCAGATCACTTGCAAAACAACCTTGACTTCAAGACAGGTGTGTGCTATCTTTGTCATTTGACACAGGACAAGTGTTACGGGAAGAAGAGCAAGCAAATGATAGAAGGGTGCCCTGAGAGATCCATCTCTATCTCTCTAAGCTCTAATATAAAATATTTCCTGCCAGTAGATATTACAGAGTTGTGAATCTCAAGAGTGAGAGTGCAAAACAGGTTCCTAACTGCAAATGCTGAAATATTTCTGAAATACTCTCTTTCTGAATAAAATGTTCACATACAAAGTCTCTGCCTGAAGGAATTAGCCTAATCAGATTCTGTGTAATCAGAAAGGTTAAAAAATACATGACTTTCCCTTCTAAAAAGTTCCCAGCCTTTTTGGTTTTGTAAAGCACAGCTACAGCAAAAAGAAAGGAGTCCTTGCTACTGAGTGTGAGACTCACTGCTTGTTCCAAAGGATCTGTGTTGACTGGCCTATGGTATTAGCATTT
Source organism: Scytalopus superciliaris (assembly GCA_013400415.1). NCBI lineage: Eukaryota > Metazoa > Chordata > Aves > Passeriformes > Rhinocryptidae > Scytalopus > Scytalopus superciliaris. Next base: position 302,754 of record VXBX01005159.1, read on the forward strand.
GAAAGAAACACTGTAATTTTTCCTTCATTACTTGACTCATATTATTTACAAGGCTAAACACTACTTAATTATTTATTATAGTTTTCCAGTATTTAGCATTTTATAATCCTTTCTCAATTTTCAGTGCAATATGTGGATTTGGTCTACCTTTCAATCAGTTAAAAACTACAAGTATTGATCAACTTTTTTTTGTAGTTGTTTTTCAGTTTGCACAGGAGCAATAGTTAAATATTAAACTGTAGGGTAATAGTTACTCTATCTAAAAGGAAAATGACTGTGTATTTTCTACTGAAGTAGGTATTTATTGTTCTCTGCCAAGCGTTAAGCAAAGAGAAGAGACAATCCTGGATTGTAGAAGCTATTTCCATGTGTGAACGTTTCTCAGTTACAGCTGTTGCTTTTCATCTTCAGAGACAAACTGATGTCAATTCAGACAAAGTTCTTATATGGTAGGAAATGTGATTTGCTTGAAATGTAACATGGAAGTGCCAAGGTAAACTCTGAGATCTATTTTCTGCAATCTTTGACTTTAAAGGTGAAAAACCTGCTAAAACATCTGAAGGTAAAATGGCTGCACTTTGTTTGGGCTTTGACTTTAAAGATTAGGCTTTAAACTGAGTGGATGACTCTGAGAAAGCCAGTTTTAGACACTGTTTTGTTCTTAAGGTATTTTTATCACAATGTTTTCTCCATACTTCAGACTAGATGTTTGAAACTTTGGTTCAGCTAGTTCAACTTAAAAGAGTTTAAGCTTTTGCTTTAGTATTATTCAAATTTCTGCAGTTAACCTACTTGAAAGGCTTGTTTCTGTATGCAAAGTCCTGATAGCAGCCAATTTCATCCCTGCAATGTGAAGGCTTTTTGACTACAAAGTTCTGACTGCCACTGATGTGCTCTCTCATTTATGTGGGCTAATGTTTTACCTTCTTTGAACCAAACTAGGACAATTTTTGTACTTCCTTGCTCTGAGGACATGGGAGCCTGGGGGAACTGTGTACACAGATTGTGTAATCAATTTTTCTTACCAGTTAGAATCTATACATCTTGGATTGACTTCCTTTTCTCTACTGTTTCTCTTTTCTCTGCAGCTCTGAAGGGTCAATATAATTCTAATTGGGTTGAGAGGGATGCGATTCCTTCACTAGATGCTTCATCAAACTCTGATCACAAAATCAATTCATATGAGCTCCTTTCAGCCTATTGCTCTCTGATGCTCAAATTGGTCAAAGTTGATATTTACATTTGCTTTGCTGATGCAAAGCTCTTTGAGAAAATGAAAGCCACTTCTACTACTGAATGATACAAAACTAATCCCAGCTCTTTCAGAGTGAGACTTTTACTAGAAAATCTAGTGAGAACCGAAACTCTTCCCTTCCATGAACAATAAAACAAGACTCCTTATAGGATAATGTAAGTATATTAAAATGCTACTTCTGCACAGAAGACAAAGCAACCAAATACAGAGCTCAGACATACCTGTGAGCCATGCTGTGCCTACTCTGTGACATAGACTAAGGCTCTTTTCACAGGACTACTTAGGCTTCAGACTAATACTGGTCTTTTACAGCTCTAGAACCTGATCTTAGGTGTTAAATGAGCTGGGAGTTGATGGCATTTTACTGGATCTGCTTTTAAATTCAGTGATAGCCTATTCCACTAAGAATGTTGAGCAAGACATGCTGCTATCCTTACTCTTTATCCTCCACCACGTAGCCAATGTCAGAGGTGCCAAGCAGGACCCATCTTTGGGTTGAGGCAGTACATCTTGATAATGTACAAAGCCACAAGTAATGGTTTAGTGAAATGATGTGGGAATGTATTTGGTTCAAGTGAGGTCTGTTAGAGAATGGTCATTACCAGAAGTTTAAAAGATGGGACTTCACACTGAAGGAGCTGCTTTTAAAGAGGTGGTACCTACCTCAACCGTCTTGCAGGTCTCCTCCAGCTGCGTGACTATCCCTTGCACTCTGTCATTGCTCCCCACCAGGACTGCGATGCCATCACTCAGCTCAGACTAGGCAGTAGGAGGAGAGCAACAGGATGGTATTAGATACTGTCCCACTTCAGGGTGGCACATCTAACAGTGGGGAGCAGGAGACAAATAAGCCATACGAGGGTATTAGCTTGTCTTTCCACCAGAACTGAGGAAAACTGGAGCTCTATGTGTCCACAATATACCTACCAGTAGTTCGACATTTGTGTCCTCTCCCAACACACTATGAAAACACTGACATTTAGGAACTTTTGGTGGAGAAGAAACTGTGGTTTTAAAACTTTTAATGGAGAAAAAACTGGAAAGGAGGAAGCACTTTGTTCTAGGAAAATCTTCTAGACAACTGTTTCAAGAGACCAAAAAAATTTCATTTGGGTTTGTTGAGAGAAAAGACTTTGTATCTGGGGAGTTGTTTTTTTCAGTGTCTGGGTCTAGTCACACCACTGTGGTATTTCTTTGAGGACTGTAGCCCTTGGCCTTGGAGAGGAGGTGGCCCATGGACCTGGAGGGATCAAGGTGTTTTACTGAGCCTCTGGCATGTAGACAGTGAGTTTGGGGCTTTGGTGAGAGGGGAAGGGAGAAAAAGAGGAGACAATAGAGGCAGAGCCACTGGCATAAGAGAAATGAGTGGAGAAAGGAAATGACCTGAGTGTGGGGATGGAGCGGAATGTGAGGTATCCCTAGGAGAGACAGAGATACCTAACGTCCCTAGGAAACTTGGGGAAGATGCTGGAGAGGACAAAAGGCCCTGGGCACACCACTGTAGTAGCAGAGACAATTGTGTATGTAGCCTCCACAGCTTTGTAAAGGATCCCCTGAAGCATGCACCCTGCAGCCTCCAACTTACACCTCCCACCTTGGGCAGGACAACCCCTTTTCACAGGCATTCTGGGAAGGAAACCACAGCTTGTAAATCTCCATGCAAAAGGAGTGACTGAGGGCATGGATTCAGTCCAAGAAACTTCTTCTCCCACCTTTTTTGATTGAAAAGTATGTTTGTAACTACTTTCCTGAAGTGACTTCTCATTTATAGTTTCCAGACACACACATCTGTGTGACAAAGTTGGAGGCTGGGATTGCAAACTTGGCCTGTCTGATTGTTTGCCCCACTGGGGCCCTCCAGAAAAATGAGCTGTTTATCTCAGGAGGATAACCCAGTGAGTCAGGTTTTAAATTAATACTGTATTAAAAATAAACAAGTCTTTTGCTGGTGACAGCAAGGGCAGAGGATATTAGGTACATCCTGTGCTGCCAACTATTGAATATTCCTGCATTCACTTGCAGAAAGAGGTTTTTCACTTAACTTTTCTTAAAAATGGGATGCTTAAATGTTAAAGTGCCTGATAGAAAACAGCTTGATTCAAAATGATCTGTTCTCTTTTCAGTTCAAGTGTCGGAAATCCCATTTGTTTTTCTGATCTAGAAGCACTGAAAAAAAAGTGTTAGGAACATCAAAAGAGATCCTCAGCTTCACATCAAATTGCTCTCTAAAATGTTTGCTCATTATAATAACAAAATTTAGGACAATGTAATATCTTTCTGTGCAATCTCTCATAAATTCATTTTCCTGTATTTAAAGCAGTTCCTACAGATTTATGAGAGCCTTTCACTCACACACAGGAATGCCAAAGCCACTCCCAGACCGTTTGGGAAACTCATAGGAAGCCCATGGGAATACTCTCCTGTGAACGGTCCTGTCAGTTTCTGGGAGGACTATGAGATACACAAAGATATTTACCTTCTGTTGTTGGTAAACATTTGTGAGAGGAGCAACTTGACAGTCTTTGTGGGCACCGAAGACTTTGCACAAGGAGCAGGTGGGCATTTCACAGTTCAAACAATAGATATTAATTCTCTCATCTTCATGCTCTTCGCACATTGGCTGGTCACACTTCCTTTCAGGTCTGCAAAATAAAAACAAGTTTAAAGCAAACTTGGTGCTTATGAGTTTCTGATGACAACACTTACAGTATTAGCATGAAATACAGTACATTCAAAGAGCAGCATCCAAGTTCGACTTGAGCACGAGTATAGACTTAAACCTGTTCCATAAGATGACTGAATAGACAGAGGTACAGCTTAATGTCCTGACCCCATAGGATGTGACGACAATTTAGCAACATAACTTCACATGGGGACTCCCGTATGAATGAGGAATGAGACTCGGAGTGTGACAAAACCCTTGCTCATATTTAAAAATGTAAATAACCTCACTAAGCCTGATCTCAGACTACTCATGTATTTTAATTAGAATGTTATCTAACATCTGTTTGAAATATGAAACATATGTAATTTCTTTCTGGCTCATCATGCAAAATGTTGGGCATTTGGCCTTCATGCAGCAAAGCTTTTATGAAAGCTCTTGAAGCCTAAAATTAAAATCTGACACCAGACAAAACTGAGGCCATGGGCATCGGAGTGTAACAGTCACACAGATTAAGTTTGTGGCACAGGTTTAGCTTATACAGTGTCAAATATTTAATGGTTGGTTACTCCATTGTACCCATCGCAGAGGGCATGGGTTACACAAGGAGTGTTCCTCTCCCTGGCTAAGGCAGAAACTGTCACTGTTATAGCTCACTCCTGAGCTTCTCTTCACTGAAATGTTTTAGCTGTATACACACAAGTCTACACAACCTGCTGTTTTAGGAACTAATTTAATTGCAGCTTCCTTCAAATGAGCCACTTAGCTGATGTTTCCAGTGCAAGTGAGAGCTCTGCTCTGGTGTACATGGGCAGAGTGGTGCTTTTCTGAGCCTGTGCTTCAGGCTTAACACCCTGCACACTCTGTGGTAAGCACATGAGTGTGTGATGATGTGGTACCAGAAGACAGGGTTAGTAGACTGATGGAGAGAGTGTGTCTGAGTGTTCAAGCTTCCAAAAGCCACCACTTCTACTGTGGCAATGTTAAATATTTCCAGAATAAACCATTATCCCCTTCTGCTACAATCTGAAATGGGAACCTGTAACAAGTGGTGCAATGGCATCATATAAATATATCTCTTCATCATTAGATAGAAAATATTTTCCTAAATTATAGAATTTAATGGAATTACATGGGAACATTTTTTAAAGCCATTCTACAGAGCTCTGTAGCAAGGAGGCAACCAGTCATTCTATTAAAGCTTAAAAATGTATGGAAAAATCATTATTTTGTATTATATTACAGTAGAATTTTTACATACAGTTTGGTAGATTGGATATAACATTTATTTTTTAATGACAAAGTACAGATTTTTCTCTTCTGAAGGGAATGGAATGTGATCAGTTAGATGCATACTGAAAAAATCAAGCAAGAAAGATAATGTCTCACACATTTTTTTTTTTCCCTTGGAATTCAAAGGGGCCCTGGGATTTAAAGTGTTGATAAGGGAAATCTATAATCTGAAATATAACATGATATACCAGAATAAAACAAGATGAACACTTTTAAAGGAAGTCTGTATTATTTGGGTCAGATTTCCAGCACTCATTAACATAAGGCACTTTGTCAAATCCAGCATCATTTCAATGCTAGTCAAAAGAGGCATCTCCTCCATAAAAAATGCTTTACATTGTTTGCAGATAACTGCAAACAGCCCCTAAAATATTCATGTAATAGTGCACCAGTGGGAGGGCCCACATGTGAGGGCAATATAATGAATTTCAAAGTGATTAATTAGACCTGAAATAGTGGCTCTTCCTGCAAATATTTACAAGACCAGAGCCAGAAACTACTAGAGTTTTATTGGACACTGGAGTTGTGCCAGTTGCATGAAAGACACGTTGCACAGAGCAAAAAGGTGATGGTGTCAAGCAAGTTCAGCCAGAAGCAGCCAACCTTCAAAGGTGCCGCAAAGAGCTGGAAGAAACCTGGCAGAACTCCCTGAACCAGCGGGGCCCTGAAGACAGTGTCAGAAGACTAGAAATAAACAGATTTGCAGTCTCCTTCCTATGCTGTGCAGAGGGAAAGTATTTTAGCACCACATTCTTCTCTGAGGGGATCCTCTAGGTCTATGCTGGTGTAGCAAAGGCCAAAACACAATCTCTAAGTTTGAAATGGAGATAGCTCCTGAAAGAGGAGATTAAAAAGTAGCTGATAGGAAAATGACTTTGTGGCTTTAGTAAGAGAAAGGGTTCACCACAGCTGTGATTGTGACCAAAGAAATGGCAGGTTGCTCAAATGTCCTGATAGCTTTGTGGTCTCATTCTCAGAGTCTGTTCTTTGATATCCCAAATTGGTGTTTGACTGCTACAGGCTTATTCTTTCCAATTAAAACTGGGTTTGGACCTTAATGTGCAGAGAGTTTTGCGTGTTTTGTGGAGAGCAGGATTCCCAGGTAAGTAATTGCTGGTAAGGCCGCACCTAGACTACTGACTGTGTCCAGTTCCAGACTCTCCAGTATGTGAGAGACTTTGACACACTGGAGAGAGTCCAGCAAAGGGCCGGGAAGATGATTAAGGGTCTGCAGCAGTGCTCCTGTGAGGAAAGGCTGAGAGCTGAAACTTTCAACCTGCATAAGAGAAGGTTAAGGGGAATCTTACCAATGACCTTGATCTTATCAATACCTTTGGGTATCTAAATACCTGTAAGGAGGATGGAGTCAGGCTCTTTTTGATGGTGGCCAGTGCCAGGAGCAGAGACAATGGGCACAAACCGAAACACAAACCGAAACTGTTCCCTCTCAACATCGGGAAACACTTTTGCTGTGGAGTGTCTGAGCACTGACACAGGTTGCCCAGGGAGATTGTGGAGCTTCCACCCTTGGAGATACTCATAAACCATCGGGACATGGCCCTGGGCAACCGGCTCTAGGTGGTCCTGCTTGAGCAAAGGGTGTTTGGATCAGATGACCTCTAGGAAGAGGCGCCTTCCCATCTCAACCATTCTGTGACTCTGTGATTTGGTGAGGAAATGCACATAAAGAAGCACACTTTAATGAAGAACATAGTAAGACCTTAGGAAAACTGCTGTTTAGTTAGAAGGCATGTTTTCCTCAGGATTTTTTCAAATCCAAAAAGGTCCCTACCAAAAACCTGAATCCAACTTTGATAGTGTTTTTGCTGAGGATCTTAAGATAGCCGTAGACCTTCCTGTACCATCACATCACCCACAGCATCTGCACCTGGTCAAAGGATGGAGAGAATCTGCGTGATTGATGAGGCACATTATGTGAAGTCATTAGATATTAAATTGTGTTTGCTTCACTATGTCTTGAGCATACGGCACTAATGACTGGTCTCCACCTGACTTCACACCGCTCACTATGACCCTTTGAGTCTGGTAGTAAAACCAGTTTCCACTGTCCAGTTCACTTTCCACTGTCCACTCTAGACCTTATTTCAACAGTTTGTCAATAAACATGGCACAGGAGACAGTGTCTAAAGTCTAGATAAACAACATCCTCTCATGCCTGGAGTTAATCCTCTCACTATAAATGGCTATCAGGTTGGTCAGGTTGATTTCCTCTTCACAAATCCATGCTGACTGTTTCTAATCACCTTCTTGTCTTGTATATATTTGAAAAGGGTTTCCAGGAGGATTTGCTTTAAATAATTTCTAAGGACCAGCGTGAAGGTGACTGGCCTGTAGTTCCCCAGATTTTAGTCCTTGCACTCCTTGAAGATTGTAGGAACATTTGTTTTCTTCCAGTCCTGTCCAGCCCACAGGAAACTGTCCCACAATTACCAGTCTTTCAAAGATCATTGAGAATGACCATGAAATGACATCAGTCAGCTCCCTCACTACTTACGGATGTCTCCCACAAGGACATCCAATTTTTTTTAATATTCCCTAACCTGATCCCCCTCCACCAAAGGTAAATCTTCCTTGCTCTAAACTTCCCCACTGGTCTCAGGGTCTTTGGGTTCCTGAAGACTGAACTTATAAGCAAAGTCTGAGGTGAAGGTGGCATTGGGCACCTTGGCATTTCCTATTTTGTTTGTTACATGAGGCCCCCCTTCTTGTAGCAGTGAACTCACTCTCCTTATTCTTCCTTCAGGTGCTGATGTATCTGTAGAAGCTCTCATTAGCCTTCATGTCCTTTGACAGATTCAGTTCCAGGTAGGCTTTGGCTTTTTTAACTTCATTTGTACATGTGAGACAGTGTCTCAAAATCTTTCTGAATCACCTCACCACCTTCTTTTTAATTTTTTTTTGTTTGTTTCTTTTTTAATACTTCATTTTTGTCAGGAGCTCCCTGTTAATCAACACAAATACCTTGTCAACATTGCTTGAGTTCCTGTATGTGGGGATAGACCATTTTTGACCTTGGAGGAGGTGTCCTTGAAAATCAACCACAATGATGGACTCTCTCAAAAGCAGTGAAAAGCCCACTAATACACAGGGTATAAATGGGATTTGAAAAATAAGAAGACTATAGAAGTTTATATGGACATAAAGATTTCTGTAGCTCTGTTACAGTAAAGTCATGAATACCTGGCCTAAGAAAACTACTGGTGCAGGTGAGCCTGGGGCTTTGTGTCTGTGGGGAGTTGGAGAAGATTCAAGTGATCTCGCTCCTCATCTCTTTCACTGCACAGCCTGTGGGGCTCCTCTTGCAGCGTCCTCGCTTGGTGACCTGTGGTCAGGGAGCTCAGTTCCCTGGTCCAGCCTATCTGAGACCCCCAGACACCCCTGCAGCCTGTCCTAGAGAGCCACATCCTCCCTTGGGAGCTCAGACTAAGACCTTGAAGGTATGAGGGACAGCTGTTTCTGGTGGTTCTGGCTGCCCTGCAGCAGATCACCACCACCACCACCATCACGGAGTGCACACAGGCTGCCCTCAGGACAGTGCCTGCTCCTTGCTGCACACACTGGGGCTGCAGGAACAGCCTGTACCTTGGACTCTCTCTAGTAGGGGCAAGGCAGAAAGAGTGCTTGACCCTCCCTGATCAGGATTCAGCTGGTAACAAATCCCAGAGCACCTTTTGATCTGGAACAGCCAGCCGAGCTCATTAGAGGCTGCCAGATCTTAGAAAAAGTCCCAGCATCCTGTTGCTATCCTTTCCTGGTGGCAGCAGGCATCCTGATATTCCTCAGATAGTTCTAGGTATTAGTGGCCTACAGACTTTCAAAAATTGGTTTAATTTTTAGCTAACTTCATTTCCACTGGGTTCAGTCCTTTGCTGTCCTTTAAAGCTTTGTAGGAGCCACGTCCTGCTTAAAGATTTCTTTCCTTTGTTGCTAATACATTCTAAATCGGGTGACAGGCTATGCTGCCATCAGCTGGAATTTGATGAGCAATGGGATAAAAGACCATATGATGTGATATTTAGTAATAGAAGGGGCTGCATGTGATAGCTCAGGCAGACCCTCCCAATCCTATAGCCCAGTGCCTGCCCCAGCTTTTATTTAAAGAAACCAAAAAACAATTCCTTAATTCAAATAGAATTTCCAATTGCAAAAAAAAAATAAAAAAAAACAACAACAAAAAACCCCCTAAAAACAAAAAACCCCAAACCAACCAAGCAAACAAAAAAACAAAAAAAAAAACCAAAAACCCAATCAAAGAAACAAAAACCCCAGAACCAACAAACTTTTAACATAAGCTATTTTTGTGTAAGCAGGAGGAAAGGCTTGTTACCCAGATGAATTCCTCTTGCTCTCCTAAGTTCATGTAAAATACAGCTAGGTGATGGCATCATTCTGGGACATGTAGTTGTAGTGAATTATGCCTACAGGAGGACTCGAGGGGAAGAGGCTCCTGCCTGTAAATCACAGGTGCTCCCAGTTTAAAGGGTTGTCTTGGGAAGAAACAAGGAGGCAAGGATCACATCTATCCTTCCTCCTATGTACCTCTGCCAGCCCCCAGCTATCAGCACGGAAGAGACTGATACAAAAGGGAGTAGTGGAGAAGACTTGATTTCTCTTAACTTTTTTGTTTCAGTAGGACAGCCATGGCAGATCTTGCTCACACTCAGGGGAGCCCGAGGAATGTTAGGCAGAGGGAGATAAGCAGCTGAGGCCCACAAAAGGCTAAATAGTTTAGATAATGCTGTTATGCATTGCTGCTGCTACGTAACCCTGACAACAATTTTCATTATAAGGACATACATGAAGGTTAGATAAGCACCTTAACAGATTAAATAAATGAACCATTTGGACAAATATATGAGCAAATATATGTTTATATAGTTTTTTTTCTATTCTCCCCTTTTACTCCTCATGCATTTTATTTCTGTGAAATTTTAAAGAAATCTACTAAATGTATTCTTACATTTCTGTTTTACTGAATTTTGTTCCAATTGCCCATGAACTACATAGGGGAAAGGAGCTCTACTTCTTTATTTTTTTTATAAGTTAAGTAAAACTGTGAGCTCAAAAATAAAAAGTAAAACCAAGGAAGACATGAGGCTGCACGTGTCCGGCTTATTTGGTAAAAGCAAAGTCCACCATCATGGCTTTGCTGTTTAATTTCCTCAGAGATTTTCCTGACTAAAATAATATTTGGGTATCAATGGCACACACAGAGGACGATGACCTTCACTTGGCGCTGAGCGCAAAGGGCAGCAGAAAGAACAATTTTAAGCCAGCTTCGTGCTCTCTGGCGCTTTGGAGCTCCAACCCAGCTACAACAGTCCTCAGAGGGATTCAAACAACCAAGACTAGCCAAAGCCACTGTCAGGCTCCAAAACATTCTCTCTGCTGGTGACTGTCCTCCTCTGCCCCCTTTAGGTACTGGAAGGCTGCTCTAAAGTGTCCCTGGAGCCTTCTCTTCTCCAGGTTGAAGAAACTCAATCTCTCAACCTGTTTCAGAGGAGAAGTGCTTCAGCCCTCTGATCTTTGGGTCCTTCCTCTGGACTCACTCCAGCAGGTCCATGTCTTTCTTGTGCTCAGGATCCCAGAATTGGGGTCTCCAGATGGGGTCTCATAGGAGCAGAGTAGAGAGAAGCCTCCCTCCTACCTGCTCCCCTACTAAGTTCTCCACAGTGGTGTCATGCATCCAATCCATCCAAGGAAGAGAGATGAGAAAACATTTTTCTGTTGCTGGATCCATTACACACATCAAATGCAGCAAATTACAATCCAGGAGTAGTCTTACTTTTTAGAATTAAACTATTACTCTGCCCTGAGGTCTTGATTCTTGTGCGCAGCCACACAGCTCTGATACATATTATTTCTGGCTATTCCTTCTCCTTTGTGGACTCCTAAATAAGACTTGATTTCATGAGTTTGCATCCCAATCTGACAGGAATGGAGATTTTTTTATTACTGAGTTTTGATTTGACATTATGATGCAGCGTACCTTCTGTGTGAATTTCAGTTTTCTTCTTGTTTGCACTGTCTGTCCCTCAGGATTTTCTAACAAGATTTGAAATTCTTTTCCTTCTTCAGCATGAGAACACACAGGTTAAAGACAAATAAGAATTGTCTGAACTGTTTTTGCAATAAATTATATGAAGCTACTTTCCCTTTATTTATGTGAGTAGCTGTGCTGACCTCAAGGGCTTTGCTTGCACTCGTAAGTGTTGCTCATGTGAATAAGCCCAATCTTTTGCTCCAAGGGAAGCTCGGGGAAGCTCAATATCTATTTGAATACAGTTTTCTGTACTCAGTGAGAACGGACTTAATAGCATTAAAAGCAGACATGGCTGGCATGGCAGCACGATCCCTTTCCACATTTCCAAGAGAGAAAACAACTAAATCAACCTCATGTGTCAAATAGAAAGACCAAGGGTCAGTCCCCTAAGCCATGTCTGCTTTTGTGCCAAACCCCCTCTGAAGGACACACATTCCCTCATTACCTTGTGGACTCCTGCTTGTAGATGTCGATGATGTTCTCCACCAGCAGGTTCCTCTGCAGCCCGTAGACACCGTGCCTGTCCAGGACCACCTCGTGCCTGCAGGAGGGACAGCGAAAGCGGCCTCCAGATGCCACAGTTGTACCTCCCCTGGTCGGCAGGTAGGGGTTGGAGGCCTGTTCTTGCCAAGTAGTATAAGGAGAGGAGGGTAAGTCCATGAAAAATCATGAAAGCTTCTTCAAAAAGTGCCAAGTGGTAGGAAACCATTTATCACTATGCCAAATAAGAGGGTAGCTCTGACACACCACCCCTTGGGAAAGCACCTGGTGACTACTGGTGAGGGGCCAGTCCCTCAGCTCACACCTGGCCATGTCCCCACAGCGAACAGGTGACACTTTCACCTGCTGTGAGCTCAACCCTGGCCCCCGGCGCCATCAACTTCGGCTTTAAATCACTACCCCTACCTCGTCTCACCAACCATTACAATCAATAAACCAAAACATGTGAAAAACCTGCTTTCCCATTCATTCCAGCCACTGCTGCTTGGGAAGCAGAGCTCTCTGTGGGAAGAAACCTACCTGGAAGATGTCACTGGCACATTTCCGACAGAGGTTATGCTGGCAGGGCAGGATGACCACTGGCTTGGTGAACATCTCCAAGCAGATGGGGCAGATCAGCTGTTTCTCCAGGTTATCCATAGTTTGCTGCTCTTTGGAGAAGGACTTGTAACTCAGGGAGGTGCTCATCCCTAGCTTTTCCAGGGGCATGCGCTCAGGACCACGGCCTTGCGGAGAGGTTTCTGGGTTAATTTCCCGTGAAATAAGTCCAAGGCTGTGCTGGGATCAGAGACGCTCTGGGTTGCTCTGACTGGAGGACATTGTTTAAGCGAGGGGCCAGAGGGAGCCGGGGCTGTTTTTAGCAGTGCTGCGTCACGAGCTGCCGTCCCGCTGTGCCCATATATGCGCGTGAGACGAGGACAGGCTGGGACAGGTGACGGCTGCGGGGGGAAGGGGGGAGGCTGGACAGGCCCTGGCTCTCCTCACTCACACATGGCAGCCTTCACCCGTGAGGAGGAGGGGGAGCAATAAGCAAAGGCTATCTGCTCCCTTCTCTTATCTTTGCAGGGCAACGGAGAGCAAAGGACTGCCCCAGCCACAGGCTGAAACCTAATAAATGCTCTGATCCAGCAGCCATGGCCACGAGATGCAGGATGTAATTTTACCCGAGTGTTTTGGCAAGCTGCAGGATCTTACCTTTCCAAGGTGTGAATCACATGTGGTTACTGGAGAAGACAATAGGAGCAATAGCTGCTCTGGAGGTTGGACACTTCAGGGTGTAAACATCTCACCACCTTGAAAACCAGATGAAAAATAATTGTCTGCCTATAAGTGTGCCTAAGTTTCTTCTGGTAAAATTTGGGTTTTAGGAACTGTAACACAAGAATCTAACATGACTATTCATGCCATTAACTCCACGGCAGCTTAAATATGCATGAAAAACACTATTTGAATTTCCTGATGAGAAAGAAACAGAAGAAATACAGTGTGAAAAGCTTTCATTTGTGCTTCTAGAGAATAGGTACTAATTGTATATGCTCTCTCTCTGCATAGTTTAATTAAAATATATTTTAGTTTTGGGCACTGCTGTGTTTATATCTGTTTATTAGACACTGATATCCCTCTCAGCTTGGCACTTATTCCAGAGTTATTTTTAAAATGACAATTTCCCAGATAATTTGTGACATGTGATGCCTGATCTTAAGGGAAAGCCATCTGTGCTTCTACTTGCCAGTAATTTATCACACAACTGTACAAGCAATAAATATCTTATCCTCAAATTTAAGCCAAAGTCCATATATTACTGTATAAAATTACTTTGCCAATGTACTGTACATGTAACCAGAATACTGTCTTCTCTTTTAATCAATAACTACAATACTTTCTCTGTTAAGTGTCTTGTAGAAACCTCCAAAGTTTTTTGTACCTCATGCCTGTATAGGGCTTGCATCTGAAATATGCAACAGAGCAGCTGAGTGAGTCCCCTATGCATCCAGGGGTAGACCCTAATTCCAAAAAAGGGCCCTTTGTCTGCATGCAACACCTGTCTGGAAACTGCACTTCAGGAAAATATAAAAGTGAAGGTTTTCATGGTTTTCTGCATGAAAATGAATACTATTCTCTGCATTCAACAGTAATGAATCACATTAAATTAAATGACTATTTTATTTTCAATACCTTGCATGCTTCTTAAATGTTTGGATTTGCAGCCCACCAAGCTGGAAATTGCCCAATGTAAACTTACATGCATGTTTGTCAGCAGTCCCATAAACACAAATAGATTTTTCTGAAGTCTTGCATTCACAGGAAATTAGTGATAGCTTAGTTAAACCCATTTTAAATTACACTTTTGCTTCCACTGCCTTGTGCAGACAAGATCCCGGAGTCAAGTGGGAGAAGCTGCTCCAGCAGCTGAGCCACAGACAGCTGGGGCTTTGGCAGGGCTGGCAGGGAGCCTTCCCTGGCAGCAGCAAGAAGATATTTCTCTTCTCTCCCTACCCTCCGTGGCTGGGTCAGAGGTGACTTTTGCATCTGGAGGAATTTGAACGCCTCATTCTTGCCCTCCTAACTTTCAGTCAGCTGCCCCTTGCACATCAAAACCTGCTTCAGTAAGGAGCTTTGAATTAGATGAGGAAAGCTGTCCTCACCTGGCAGGGCAGGCACTTCCACCTGCACAGGCAGAAGCAAAGAAATTCTGGGGAAAAAGCTGAAGGCTAGAAATGTCAGTGCACAGAAACACCTGCACATGGAAGAGGGTGTTCACAGCATGGAAAAAAGCAGGAGGATCATGCCTCTGTGTTGGCCCTTTGGACAATGAACTGAAGCACCCTTCGGGGTGTAACATGCCTCTGGGATGTGATTCTGGTGAAGTTATACCTACTCATGGTAACCCACAAAAGCCTTCTGGCAACAGGTTGAGTGGGACGCTTGATACACCTGCAGAGGACATCTGATGGCAAAGAGGTGAGGGACAGTCTGCTGCTGGTTTTCCCCTTTCTGTGTGTTGAAGCATGCTGACATGAGACAGGTAATATACAGCACGACCACAAAAAGGAGTCAAGAAAATAAAAAGATAAACCCACCTTCTGCGACCAGGCCCGAGCTGAATTATTTTATGGCAGAAATATGCAGTCCAGACACATGAAAAGTTCCTACAGGTTTTTCTGTCAAGGTATAAGTCACAGCAGTGTTAGGTAAAGAAATGTGGAGGCTTCACCACACTTGCAAAGGCTGGATGAGAAAGCCACACGTTGCGTGACCACTCTGCAACAAAGAGGAAGAGAAGAGCAACATCCAAGAGCCTGCAGAGGCACAGGAAGGTCCTGCAACTGGTTTTCATCAGGGATTACTTAGGATGGGCTTTGAAGGACTCACACTGAGGAAGAGCCTGGCACCCTCCTGTCTCTCTCTGACAGCCCTGTTCCCCTCCTTTCCTCCCCTTCCGCACCTGCAAGGGCAGACCACCAGCACATACAGCAGTACACCGCCAACAAGTCATAAAGCCAAGCCATTGGTGAGACAACCTGCTTTAACCCTGCTCCTGGACAGAAACTCTCTATGTCTGCCAGCCATAACCAAGATGAAAATATCTTTTTGGTTTTGTTTTCCTTGCAGTACGGCTTGCCCAGGAATGTTACCTGGCTTCGTTAACACAACCAGAATGCCAATTCCTAAAGATATGTTCACTTTTACAGACATTGCCTCTAACTCCTCTGTTTTGCAGCTGATTAACAGCTTGCAGCCTGTGGACTGATGGCCTAGAGAACCTGAAGGCTGGCTGAAAAGCAGTGGGTTTAGGAGTGGGATTTGGAGGAGGAAGGAGATGCCCAGGTTCAGGTTTCAATGCCATAATGACATCTCTGGGGTTTGCATTCAGAGAATTCCCCTCTGCAGCTTCTTATCTTGTACCAGTTCTGTGAAGCCCTTGTGTGTTAGTCAGAAAATCATCCCTGTGGCTCTCTTGCATGACTGGAAAACAAAGAGAAAAAGCGTATTTTTGCCAGAGGATACTGGCAAAAAATAATCCCTTGTGACTTGCTTCCCCACCGAGCCTGGTAGAGACAAAGCTGCTCTGCAAGCAGCAGGCTCCTTGCTCAGACATCCTATCCTGGGCATGGTGGGTGCTGAGCAGCATCCCAGTCATTGCGGTGATGGTGCCCTGGCTTGCTGCCACCCCACCTCCCACCTGTCCTGGTGGATGAGCAAGCACCCCGCCACCCCTTCCAGCCAGCCTGGCGGTGGGGAACTCTACACTGGCAGCTGCCTAAAGCAGATGGCATCTGCCCATCATCCCTTGGGTAGGGATCAACACCCACCCCTACCCTGCTCCAGCAACTCCCTGCAGTCCTGAGTCTGGTGGGGATCACCTGCAGGCTTTCCACAACAGCGCAGCTGCTTAAAAAGGACAAGCGTGGTGGGTGCCCTCAGGGGGCCCAAGAGGGGAGCAGCCACTGCCACTGTGAGAAGGGACCACCAGAACCACCTGCCCATCTCCCCCTTGCTTTGCCCTGCCTTGCTCACCTCCAGTGAGATGTCCTGGCTGCCCAACCAATACAACATCCTAACAAAAACAAGGTTGCTGCCTCCAATTCTGTCCACCTAAATGTGAGACTTAGAGCAAATGACAATGCAGCCTTTCCCTCTTCCCATACTGCTAACTCTGCTTGTTGTTCTGGCTGGAAAGATTTTAATTTTAAGCCAAGCATCCCTCGGGGATGTTAGAGGAAGCTCTCCATCCATCTTACCTTTTGTATGTGCCCATTTAAACCCTGCTGTAAACAGTCTCTCAGGAGCAGGTAGAGAGCACCAGCATTCCCACCTACAGCCAGTATGTTGCAGAGACTCAGATTTCACTTACATTGGCAACAACTTACTAAGCCGACGAACCAGCTATAAGATGAAGTCCTTCTACCTATACAAATGCAAACTGCAAATGGCATTTTGCATTTCATGATTTTATTGTGATCAATATACACCCCATGATAAATATTGAAACTACCCTGTATGTGACTCAATTTATGCAGAGAGCCTTTGCAACAGAGACAAGTGCTTTTCAAAAACAGTTGCCTTTTGAGACTGACATTTTTTCCACTCAACACATGTATATATTTGTCTTTGTGTACCTCATATGTGTTGACAGGCCATATGCGGTCAGTATTTGGAGACCTTCTAAAAACAATCTGAGAGATGGTTTCAGACCAGCATAGGAGATAATGACATCTTTCAAAATTTCCTTTTGCACATATGAAATCACAGCAGCAGGGGCAAGCTCAAAGCATTTCCAAGGGTGAGTCACTGAGAGCACATCAAATGTGCGACACATAAGATTTCAGGGACAAGCTACAAAGACCAGCCAGAGGGATGATATCTACTCTTTTCTTTTGAACTGGGGATGGACACTGACCTGAGCTGAATCGTGCTCAAAAGCAGCCTTCTCTGGACTTAACCCTGCTCAAGGAACTTCCACAGTTTGCAGCAAACAGACAGAAAAATGGGATAAAAGGGTAGAGAACTAGATAATAACTTCTGTTACAGATTCATCAGTGGTAACAACATAAATTATATCAGACAAACCTCAGGGATTTGGATTAAAAGACCCTGGGAGGTAAAACAGGGAGACCTTCTGGACAAGCTCCATCAAGGAGTCACTCCTGTGTAGTGTAGCTCTGCCATCAGTGAGACACCAAGACATGGGTCACTGCCTGGGAGAAGGAGGATCCTTTAACTTCCTTCTGTCCTCCAGCAGAACCAGTAAGCCAGTGTGAACCTGTCACCCAGTTTTAGGGGACACAGGGAAACAAAGCCCTCCCAAAAGAAAGTTCTGGTTTCCTCACAGTCTTCAAGATCAGGATGAGAAATAGTGGTCAGGCTGTACCCTTCAGGGTGACCCTGAAAGGTGATTAACACGAGGTGTTTATCATTGTCCCTGTTATTATCTGTATTCTCTAAAGTCTCAAAATCAGTGAGCCTGAAAAGAGGCTGTGGGATAACAAACTTGAGGTGAGCAGTTCAGCATCTCCCAGACCACACACAATTTTGCAAGCTCAGAGATTCCCAAACCCTCATCCCCTCCACACACTGCTGCTAGAAAGAGATAGACATTTCACAGGCAAGGCATAAAAGTATGTCCAAAGCACTTCATAGAGGAAGTACTGCATGTGGGAAAGAAATAGCACTGCATTACTACCTACCTAAAAATAGGTCCTTTTCAGGGCTAGGGACAAGTTTCACAGATAACAGGCTCAGGCTTGCTTTTCCACACCCCCAAATATGCCCTGCAGTGAAAATGAGACACGAAGAAAGAAAGGATATAAATAAAACAAAAGCGGTTAGAAAAATGTGAAAATACACCAATTAGAAAAGTGGGAGAATTCCACTTCTGGTTTGGAGAGTAAGCGATTAAGTGCTTTGCTGTTTTAACACAATTTCCCACTTTTCAAATGCACCCCTGATCCTTTCCCCTCTACTTTGCTACCACAGCATTCCATAGCAGCCAGTCTGTAGATCAGGGGGTGGATGTCTCCCCTACCAGTAGAGAGGAAAGAATGGCAGCTTCTCCCCTAGTACCTGCATTTTGTGGAATAACAGGGGTGTTTGGTGCTGGGTTAGCAGTGGAGGAGTTGGTGCTATGGCAGAGGTGACACAGCCGGGGCAGTGCTAGAGGGCGTCCTGAGCATACCAGAACTCAAGGAAAAGGGGATGGCAGAGCTTTAACAGTAGGAATTTTGACTGGGGGACAGATTTGATTTCTGCTCTGGGCTTAACAGGCCACAGCACTCTGCTCAAACCCTGCTGCTGCAATTCCAGCTCTGTCAGTAGGAAAGCAGAGTGATGCTCAGTAGAGAAGGGACTTGCGTTTCACAGCGCAGATCCAGCTCTGGCTTCCCAGCTGGCATCAGCTCATCACTTCACAGAGATACAGCCCTGTCCCGTGTTAGGTTTCTCCCCAGCCTTGCTCAGCTTGACATAAGCCACTCTTGATGCTATTTCAGTATCCTCTCCATCGCTCCACTGGCAGAGCAGGGCATTTTTTTCCAGGACAATGCTGAGGTCTGTAATTCAAAGAAGAGACTGATTTTAAGTTTATACTCAGCATATGACTCTATACCACATCAGTGACCTGCTGAGACTCCATCCCAAGCTCCCAGGATGCTCCAGGTTATGTTTTCATCCATCCCCATCTTGAGGGTCATTCCTTCAGGACAGAATAGAGATTCAGGGCTCAAAGAAAAAGGATTGAACATTTTTGTGTTACAGCTAAACAATGATACTGTGTATGGGGGCAGGAAGGTTTTCACACAGTAAGTTGCTATCAGAACCAGTCAAGTGTCTGTTTAACATGTGACTGGTGGCAGAGGTTCCTTGGCTTTTTTCCCCATACTGCTCTGTTTTCCTTTCATGTGTTCCTTTGCCCTGAAAATGCTCTTAAGGCATATAGCAAAACCAGCATGATTATTTATTTCTAAGTACCAATGCCTTTTTTTCCTTTTGAAAGTCAGGTGACAAGAGCAAGTTTCCCTTTCGGCCATTTTTCAGCCAAGTTCTTCCCCCCACTCCTTCACGAGAGATTCATGTGAGCATAGGGGAGCACAATGCTTAGGAGAGATGCAAGCATTTGCAAGGACGGCAACAGCTGGAAATGCCTTCAAGCCAGGCAGGTGTTGAATGAAGGCATTTTTAGCTATGATCAAGGATGCCATCCACAGTTACACTGTGACATTGTGTTGTTCATTGTACCAAGCAGCAGTCTGTTAGATTAACATCCTTTTGAATTATCACTTCATTAAGCATCTCAAGCATGTTGGCCCATGCCTGCACCATGTCTGCATGTGTGGTATTGCATCACCCTCTCCCATCAGGCTGTTCCCTAGGAGGTAGCTTTTCTGATTCTGGCAGAGTTTAGGGAATGCAAAGGAAGAAAGGGTACATAGCAAGTTCTTTGGCATAGAATAACTCAGATTTTGTGTGTCTCTTCAAAGGCTTTGACCTTGCCATGGAGTGGGCAGCTTTGTAGTAAGATTTTTGTTTTGCTTGGCTGCCTGAGGATGCACATCTTTTGCTATGCAGTTTTACCCTCTGCAGTCAGGGCTGGGAAATAAGCTGCATCATAATAGTCTGATACTATGATCTGGGGAGAAGACAAAGAATTTGATGCTATGCTGGCTGCCTCTTTCCCCCC
>VXBX01005159.1:323445-335065 GCA_013400415.1 Scytalopus superciliaris
CCCCTGACACTTTGAGAAACCTACAGAGTCAATCCTGGAGCCAGTCTTTCATTTCACACCAGTGTCCACAATAACTTCTGCCAGCAGAGGATGCCTCTCCCATCCCTGACCTCCACCAGAGGCACTCACCAGGGACCTATGCCAAAATGGGGCAGGTATGGCTATCACTAACCTTTTGCACTCCAGAGAACATGCCAACAAGTTTGACATGAGCTATGTGGCCACAGGATAACAGTTCACTGTAATCTTCAGCAAGCAATGCCAGCAGGCAATCAGTACCACTGAAATCCCATTTAATCCAGAAGAGATGAAGCAAAAAATGGGGAAAAAAAATTATCCATGAAAAATTCATTCATATCCATCAAAAATATTATCTTTACAGAATATTAAAAAAACCTATACAGACTCCTATCCTTGCTCATCTATACTGGCAAGATCTCTCACCCATCACCAGATGTGCAGGTGATTGCCCTGAGAAGGTGCAATGCTTCCTTATAAGCTTCTTTTACATGTCTCAGGTTGCATTCATTAGGGTGTTCCTGATATGTTAGGTCTCATAGTCAATTCCTTGGGCTTCTGGAATGTGTTCAGATGGGCTGGTAATTCCCAGAACTGAAGTCATCAATCGTTCACTTTCAGGGAAGTGTGTCTCTTTAACAAGCCAGATGTCACTCAGTCAGGCAGGAAGAAGGTGACTCTCTCGTCCTTTCTCTGGTGACTTCTTAATGTGTTTCCATGTGAAATGCTCCTTACACCTGACCTCACAAGATACACTGGAAATTGAAGAATAGAGCATTTGAAGAGGCCAATGTGTAGAGCAGGAAGCTCCACCTTTTTCTATCTTGCTGTTTTCATTTTCATCCTTTCCCTCAGTTTGTCCAGAGAAGAACAATGAAACTGGTGAAAGGTCTGAAGCACATTTCCTATGAAGAGCAGCTGAGGGAGCTGGGGTTGTTTAGCCTGGAAAAGAGGAGGCTTGGGGGTGATCTTGTCACTCTCTACAACTGGCAGAAAGGAGGGTATAGCCAGGTGGGGGTCAGTGTCTTCTCAGAGGCAACTAGTGACACAATAAGAGGACATAGCCTTGAGCTGTACCAGGGAAAGTTTAGGTTGGTACCTAGGAAAAAATTATTCACAGGAAAGGTGATTAGACATTGGAATGGACTGCCCAGGGAGGTGGTGGAGTCCCCTTCCCTGGAGGTGTTTAAGGAAAGACTAGATGTGGCACTCAGTGCCATGGTTTAGTTGNGCCATTAGCATTGAAGGAGGCTGCTCCAGGACTTGTACGTGAGGGAAGGTGTGCTGCTGTGAGCAGAACATACTCCATTGTCCCAACACTGTGGTCAAGAAACTGAGAAAACAGGGCACTGCTGACCCCATATCCCCTGCCACTGCCACCCTAGGAGAAGGCAACTGGGAGAGAAGATGGGCATGTGCGGGGCACAGGGAGGGCTAGGATCTGGTGGCAAAGCAGAGCACAGGATCAGTGCCAGAGCTGCTGTGCATTTCCATTATCACAGCATTTAGAGCTGCACTGCTAAGGAAGCCTACAAGCAAGGAGAGATGGTGTAAAGACAGACCCTCTGACGGATCTGTTTATTGCAAGTTTTGCTTCCTTGTGTCACTTATGTTGCTCATTTTATAATGCCGTGGAGTCAACTCCCCCTCATCTCTATCCTGTTGCAGGTGTGCAGACAGTCTTACTTCAGGGAATCCTAGAGATGTGACAAGCTGTAGCAGTACACATCATCTCCTGCTTCTGATAATCCCAAAGACTGTAATGCAAATATGAGAGGGGTGATAATAGATTTAGTAGACTACAAGTCACATCTCTTCTAGTTCCCCTAGTACGGCCTTGGTGCTTTTTCCATCTCTAATCATTGCTGTGAAGCCCTTCACAGTGAGCCAACAGCTTTGCAGCAGCAACGTTTTGTGCAAAAATGTGTACTCAAGGTACCTTTTAGGCCTTGGTTCCCCATATCTAAGAGTGATGCATCTGCTACTTGCCATCATGCTGCCGGGACTGGGACTGCTGTGGGATCCTGATGGGAGTTTCTTTCAGGACCACATCTCTCATCTTTTGATAGCTCAGCTCCCAGGGTGGAGGCCTGTGTGCTTTCAGAGTAATCCTTAGTCACTAGTTCTAATTCTAGCTCAAAAGAGGGGGAATTTTTGCACAGGGAGGAAGATTCCTGCTCATCACTGAACTTCTTATTGGACCCCTGACACTTTGAGAAACCTACAGAGTCAATCCTGGAGCCAGTCTTTCATTTCACACCAGTGTCCACAATAACTTCTGCCAGCAGAGGATGCCTCTCCCATCCCTGACCTCCACCAGAGGCACTCACCAGGGACCTATGCCAAAATGGGGCAGGTATGGCTATCACTAACCTTTTGCACTCCAGAGAACATGCCAACAAGTTTGACATGAGCTATGTGGCCACAGGATAACAGTTCACTGTAATCTTCAGCAAGCAATGCCAGCAGGCAATCAGTACCACTGAAATCCCATTTAATCCAGAAGAGATGAAGCAAAAAATGGGGAAAAAAAATTATCCATGAAAAATTCATTCATATCCATCAAAAATATTATCTTTACAGAATATTAAAAAAACCTATACAGACTCCTATCCTTGCTCATCTATACTGGCAAGATCTCTCACCCATCACCAGATGTGCAGGTGATTGCCCTGAGAAGGTGCAATGCTTCCTTATAAGCTTCTTTTACATGTCTCAGGTTGCATTCATTAGGGTGTTCCTGATATGTTAGGTCTCATAGTCAATTCCTTGGGCTTCTGGAATGTGTTCAGATGGGCTGGTAATTCCCAGAACTGAAGTCATCAATCGTTCACTTTCAGGGAAGTGTGTCTCTTTAACAAGCCAGATGTCACTCAGTCAGGCAGGAAGAAGGTGACTCTCTCGTCCTTTCTCTGGTGACTTCTTAATGTGTTTCCATGTGAAATGCTCCTTACACCTGACCTCACAAGATACACTGGAAATTGAAGAATAGAGCATTTGAAGAGGCCAATGTGTAGAGCAGGAAGCTCCACCTTTTTCTATCTTGCTGTTTTCATTTTCATCCTTTCCCTCAGTTTGTCCAGAGAAGAACAATGAAACTGGTGAAAGGTCTGAAGCACATTTCCTATGAAGAGCAGCTGAGGGAGCTGGGGTTGTTTAGCCTGGAAAAGAGGAGGCTTGGGGGTGATCTTGTCACTCTCTACAACTGGCAGAAAGGAGGGTATAGCCAGGTGGGGGTCAGTGTCTTCTCAGAGGCAACTAGTGACACAATAAGAGGACATAGCCTTGAGCTGTACCAGGGAAAGTTTAGGTTGGTACCTAGGAAAAAATTATTCACAGGAAAGGTGATTAGACATTGGAATGGACTGCCCAGGGAGGTGGTGGAGTCCCCTTCCCTGGAGGTGTTTAAGGAAAGACTAGATGTGGCACTCAGTGCCATGGTTTAGTTGACACAGTGGTGTTTGTTCATAGGTTGGACTCGATGATCTCAAAGTTCTTTTTGAACCTAGTTGATTCCGTGTGATTCAGTGATTTACAGCTTTCTGAGGGAAGCATGCCTGTCCAGCATGTGGGAAGCAGCAGGATCAGTACCTCTGCTCTCTGGCCCTGGCCTGGTGTTGTCCCCACTTCTCCCTCAGGCCCAAATGCTGCAGGAGCCATGTAGGAGGGCAGAAAGGCACTGGAACATTTTCTTCCAGCTTAGGCAGGAAACTGTGCTGTCACCTGGCTAATGGGCATCTCTGTGTGGTGCTTGTGTGAGGCCACTTCGTGAAAATGGCAGGAGGACATTTGCAGGGGTAAGTGGAAGATGCAAAGGGAAAAAGACACAACAAGAAAAGTCTGTGTGCATGCACAGAGGTAAGCCTCAGGGTGTACTCTGCACTGAACAAGTCCTTTAAATGTGATTCCTCAAGCCCAGCACTATACCCCCACTTCCACCTTCTCGTCACCACAGAAACCTTCTTCTCCTCCTTACCACATCAACCGTCATCTCCTTTATCCTCTTGCATGAAGGGAGTGGACTGCCTTACCCTCTCCCTTGAAAAAACAAGTCCCATCAGCTAAGAAGCAGCCTCTGCTTGAGCAGTCAGGAACTGGCTCCTCTTGCTTCTATTCCCAGCACCAGATTGAAACAAACTCCAAACCACATCTGACTAGGCATGCACACTTTTCTGTATGCCCAGCAGAATAATGACAGCAAGTAGGGCAAAGAAGAGATGTTTACATTACTATGGGGAAAAAAAAATTAAGAAGAGGAAAAGAAAACGGTGGCATTGAGACATCATGAACTGAACCAATACCTTTCCCATGAAAGCACCCAGGCTTAGCACTTGAGCCAAAGTATTGTTAGCCAGCCAGGTAATGCTAAAGGAATGAAATCATTCTTAGTTTTGCCAAGAGGAAAGGCCATCCTGTCTCTTGAATAGGGAAGAAATAGGAGGAACTCCATACTAAGGTGGTGAACCTCCTAGGATTGGAAGAATTTGGAGTCTTGGGAGAGAATTTTTAGGAGTAGAGAGGTGCTTTGTTCTCCCACATGGAAAAACTTCTTGGTCAACACAGCCTGAGGTGTAAGGTGTGGAGGGAGATAGGCTCTTTGCTCCTCACTGTGTCAGGAGAGCCTGTGGCAAAATGCCTAGATATGAGGGAATAGCTTTGCTGATTTAATCTTCAAAGCCAGTAACTGCAGCCTGGTTTTCTCTCATTTCCCCACCTACCTATTTTATAAGTTTATCTGTCTTGGCAACTGCAAGTATATGTTTTTATTTGCTTTTTGTCTTAACCTGTCTTGTATTAAATATGATTTCAGTGTAATTGGATACTAATGACTTGTTCCTTGCCAAGGGATGTGGTAAAACTCCACGTAGAGCTCGAGGCACCTTAGAAGCACTCTGTATTGCCAGCTTGTTCTTCACAACGTCCAAAGCATTGTGTGTGAATATCCAAAGCCATGTGCCTTCCTTCAGCTGCAGCCCCCCTGCTCCCTCCTGGATGAGCAATGTCAGGAGAAGGAGAAAGTGTCTCTTAGAGATGTATTACCCCTTCTCATTTCTAGATCTTATGTTTTCACTCCCTTACTGGGCCACTAGCCTGATTTTTCAGCTCTGGCTCTAGCTTTCTCCACGCATTAGGATGGTTTGCTGCTTGACCAAGGCTTTGTCTCAGATCCTTAGTCTTGGCTCTAGCCATCTCCTTTGATTAAGCAGGGCCTATGTCACTGGGTCCTCCTTTCCAAATTGCCAGGCACCACAACACAGCTGTTTCTGAATGCAGTATGTGCTCCATTAGGCAAAATGGAGTGGCCTTGTTTGCTCAGAGCATTCTGTTAGCAGTGCATGGAAATCTGAGACTTCCCTTTTCCAACACCATCCTTCATCCCATCATTGCAGTAGGGGAACACCCCTGGGATCTCTGAGCTAGTACATGGGAGCCCTCTATACTGCCTGGCTTGGGCATGCAGTGGATCATCTCTCTGGCTGCCAGCAGGAGGAATAGGTGCAAGTCTGAGATGCTCAAGTAGAAAGAGGCACCACCTCCACCCCTGTGAACTTCTGTTTGCAATTACACTATTCCTGTTGTTGTATGCCCACCAGCCATTTGGACATGCTCACCCGCTTTCATTCACTTTGTGGTTTTTCATGATTAATTCATGGGAAAAAAGCCAAAACCCGTCTGCAAAAAAGGAACTATTTGCAAGTCTCTGCTTATGAAGGAGCTGCTCCCCTCAGTGCTTACCCCTCTGCACCAGCCTGAGGCAATCAGGAGAAATTCGACCTCATCTTCACTACCCACCTTACTTACACCTGCAAAAAATAAAGTGAGCAAGAATGAAAATGGAAAGAAGAAGTCTAAAGTGAGCCATCTGTGAAGGCAGACCGTGGCTCTACCTCACACTTACTGGATACCTTCCCCATTTCTCACACCTGGCTCCCACTCCATGTCTTCTGCTTCATTATCTGATCACAACACTCCTCCTCCAGACTGCAGTTTGCAACACCTGAAGGAGGCTGAGCTGCCCTGACCAGCAGGATGAGGCAGCCTGAGCCTCTTGCCTCCCTTGTGCTGGCCCTGGCTGCCAGGTCTGGTCCCCTTGTTTGCACCATCTGAGCTGATTCACCTGGCTGATTGGAAGATTGCCCATTTTACCAGGTTATCAAGCTAACACAGATGCCTGGAGTGACCACAGACCACCAGAGCAAGGACAAGGCAAGTTGCATAGTTGAAGGCAGTGGAGAAGAGGGGAGAAGTGGGACATCTTTACTTTGGAGCAAGGAGCTGCTAAACTGGTTCATCCTCCTTTCAAACTTCATCCTCAACATCTTCATTGTTATATGGAATGCAATACCTTCAGTACTCCACAAGATAGTCCATGACTTGAAGGAGCACTCACAAGAAAGCCATGCCAAGCCAAAAGCCATCACTTATCACAGTATAGTCAGGCAAAATCATTGCTGCTGAGGGACGTACAGTAGCAATGTATGTTCAAATAGGGTTACAGTGATTGACGTCTGTCTCCAACAGCTCCTGGCATTTTCCCTGGCAGCAGGTTGCATGAATCCCATCTTGCTCCTAAGGAATGGAAAAAAAGAGCCATTCATGTTTTTCCATGCTCCCTAATGTCCAACACTGGTTAACTGCTTTGTTTTGTTTTTCATTTGCCTAATGAAACTAGGGCTAAATATGCAGTTTGTTTCCAGTACCCTGTCTCTCTTTGATATAGACTTATTTATGAAAGCCTGAATGGTCAAATGTCATGCCACAAATCAAACAGCAATCAAAGGATACCACTGGAAAGAAGCTTGCAGCTCATTGACACACAGGTTATCATCAGTGATGGGTCAACACATTTGCCTGCTGTAAGGTAAACAAAGGGCTCAGAAAAGCAGGCAACAGTCATCACTGAGAAATCCTGAGATTGCATGCAGAATGTTATAAATCCCTGGCTCTTCCTGGAAAAGCAAAACTTACTTCGTATGTGATTGTTGAGTAAACACTGAAAAACAATTTCTGGGACCTTGTGGCCTTTGTAGAGCCTATCAAATGACCAAGGCCACAGTCACTGGGACACTGGTCTCCTTCATGAAGTACAAATGTGATGCTTTGTATGAGTTCTAAGGCAAAGCCTGTTTTGACAGTCCAATGAGCATTGTCTCTGGCAGCTGAGCTACAGGAAAAAATTATGGGGTATAGACAAAGAGTTACTCGGAGGCTGGGGCAGGAACCAACATGCAGATGTGAGTCAGGCACATCATAATGGGAGAGGTGTTGGTGTTACAGTGGCGTAAGGGTTCCCTGGAAGACGAGGTGCTGATGTCATTTCACTGCCTTCAGAGCTGCCCTTATTTCTCTGAACAGATCAGCTCTGTGATGTACCATGCAGCCTGTCCCAGCCCCTCAGACCCTGCAGGCTGTATCTGTCTGCTCTGGGGTTCTTCCATGGAGGCAGGACCAAGAGTGGGGCGAAGGCTACAAGGCTCATCTGCTACAGCATCATGGAAGCAGCTTCTCCCACCAGCAGGGATTCCTCCTCCAGACACCCTGGGAACAGGCAGGCTCTGCTGGCCCAAATGGCTGCTAGGGGCACAGGCATGACAGAGTTTATGAGCTGTTTGTGTCTGTATTATGTCTGGCATGACACAACTGACAGAATTTGGGAACTGGATGGTATTACGATGTTTTTCTTATTTCCTTTCAGCACAGATACTGCAGCAGGTGACATGATGTGACTTGTTCTCAGCTTGCACATGCAAAGCTCTTCATCACAGTGGAGCAACATCAGATATGTAGCCTGGAAACAGAAATTGGAATTTTCACCGTGCAGTCTCTGCGTTTTAGTGGCAGTGAGAGTCCAGGTCCCTCACAGAGCCAGGTGACAATCCCGAGGTAGGGACCCAGGACCACCCTCACATAGAGTTCTTGGCAGGGGGGGCCAGTGGCGCAATGGATAACGCGTCTGACTACGGATCAGAAGATTGTAGGTTCGACTCCTGCCTGGCTCGCTGTTGTCTGTTTTATACTCCTTGTCTTCCTCACTCCGGGTTTCCTGGAGGATCTTCCCCCACCGTTCACTGAGGGAGGAATAAAGCAGGGAAGTCTGGCTTAGATTGAAAAAAAAAAAAAAAAAGAGAGAAGCTGAAAGGGGGGAATTTTGCTTCCTTTATGTTGGTGCCCACACATCCTGCTCAGCATCCTTGGTAAGTTTGAACTGGGTCAATTCCATCTCCAGAGAGACTTCTATTTGAAAAGATCTTGTTATTACATGGATCTTTCTCAATGCCTCTGGGAATCTCCAACATTCAGGTCTATTCCCAGCATCTTCCAGTTTTCCACTGTCATACTCCAGCTTGGCTGACCCTGGAGGATGCTCATCTATCCAGCTCCTTCTGCTGAAATGGGGCAGGGGAATGTCCTGGGGAGCTAAAAGTCATGCCTAAGTGCTGAGGATGTCAGCTGAGAGAGCTGCTGATAACTGACTGACAACTAGGTAGACCTGGTGACCCTGAAATCCCATCAGGTGAAGAGCAGGTACAAACAGGAGTAGGTGTTTACAATATTCAAAATAAATACACTGACAAGAGTACCTAAGTAAAGGAGTAATAAAGCTTCAGGTACTAACAAAATCAGAATACTCTCTTGTTTCCAGTGGTTTCCCACCTCTGTGATCAGCAGAACATCTTGCCCATGCATGACGTCATGTATCTCAAAGTGTATCCATCAGGCAGCACCTTGTTGTGAAGGAACATTTTCACCATCTCTCCTTTGAAATTCTCCAGGCAATCTAAAACCCTCATACTCCCCTGAGACTTACCATATTTCCCTTTTCTCCAGCAGAAGAGACAGCTTTTTCTTGAAATAAAACCAAACGTTTTCTTACAACACATGAGCTGAAAATTCCGTTTTTGGAGCAGGTGTCCCCCCCCCGTACCATCAGGCTATTTAACAACACCTGATCCCACTGTTTGCCTGTGCTGCCTCTCTCTGGTAACTGACCGAGTGTAGCAGAGTGAAGTGTCATATGAATGAGGTTTTTATAACCTCTGGCATAGTTCCTTATTAAGTGACACAAATGATTGAATAGGGTGTACACACACAGCTGGTTATTTGCCCTTGCCGAAGACCAGATACAGAAATAAATAATCACTTGCAGGTCACAGTTACTAATAACTTGCTCCTAAATGAAGTATTTTACACTATCATCCAAGCACTGAATAGGATGTTACTGTAGTGAAAAGCATTTAGTACTTCTAGATCCATGAGCATGTCCTAGAAGAGTGGGAAGCTGAGCCAAGAAGTCACATGAATGTAGCAGGCCATAGCTCAAGAGGCAGAGTAGTTGCTTAGCAGTGTCTACATTTTGTGAGAGTTTTGGGTTTTCGTTTTGTTTTTTTTCTTTCCTGACTTTCATTCTGCCTTATTGAAGATACAGTTACACAGAAATGCATGCATGTCAATACTTTCTTGGTGGGTGGAGGAAAAAAATAATGTCTTAGAGATGAAATTGGAGCAAAATTTTTCTGCAAAAGAAACTCTGGGTGTGCTTTTATTTTGTGAGCTCTCATTTAGGAGAAAAGCGTTTCCACTGAATCAGTGAAAAGGAACAATAGAGTTTAGAGACATTCATCAAGGAATAGATGAATCTTATGAAAAAAAAATAAAATCTTTGGCCCTGGATGTAGTCTGTGCCTTGTCCCATACTGGGGAATGCAACAGGATGTACTTTAGGACTTTGAATTTAGATTTGACTGCTGGTGAGTGTAAACATGTATGGATAACAGACACCTAAAGAAATGGATGTCTTTCCTCAATTTCTGCTCACCAGGGTGCCTCTGTTCCCTGACAGGTAGGTTTTCATGCCTGCATTTCTCCTGAAACAGATACTGAGAAGGATGCACTGCACTGTGCTGTAAGAAAAAGGAGAAAAGGTTGTTTTTGGTGTCTGCATTTGTGTCTATACACACACACAAAAGCATATTAATTAATGTAGAGGTGTCTGGGGCCAGGGATGCAATGCACAAAGTGTGTAACTACAGAGAAGCAGCTGGCGGGTCTAACTCCTGCTGAGCTTCATAAATCTGTTTTCCTGCTAGTAATCTTGCTTGTTTTATATTCCCACAGAGAGTGGGTCTTCCTTGCTCTCATATCTGAAATCTATCCCAGAGAAACACTTTCACATGGAGAGAAGACTCCGGATTCTGTTGAAGGAGAAAACTTCTCTTTCATTCTTTCTCTGCTATGCAGAGCAGGCTTGGATGCTTTCAGACATGTTTACTTTTTTCAAGCCAGGAACTGTTGCTGAGCTTGTTTTTTTGCATCCCACATAGCACCTGTAATGGAAAAGAAGACTTGAAGGAAAATAAGGAAACAATAGAAAGCAAGGGAAAAAGCAGAGTATGAGTGCTGGCTCTCTTATTAACTATAACTTAAGCAAGCCCATGTCTGTCTGCAGTAAACCCCTTCTGTATAAAGGACCTCTATATCCCCTCTCCCCCTGCTCCATGTTCTCCTAGAACATCCTCCCTTATGGCACAACCAAAGGACCAAACATCACATCTGTCAGCCTAAGTCAAGAGACTGGGGGGCACTTTTGTCCACTCCTATCAGCCAGGATGCTTGCAGCCCTCATTTGTAAGGATTATCTCGCATCACAGAAAGCACAGTCAGTAGGGATTACTTGGCATCATGTAAAGCAACATGCAAAATGAGGAGAGCTGAACTACCATACTAAGGACCACCTTGGAAAAGGGGACATAACAAAACTAGATAAGATTAAGCTAAAAACACATAATATTTTTGGCCTCATAGGTCAAACATACATTATTAGATTGAGAGGGGATCTCATTAATGTGTATAAATATCTCAAAGGCACGTGCCATGAGGGTGGTGCCAGACCCTTTTCAGCAGTGCCCAGTGACAGGGCAAGGAGCAATGGCCATAAACTAAGACATAAGAAATTCCACCACCTCAGTATGAGTAAGAATTACCCTGAGGGTGGCAGAGCACTGGAACAGGCTGCCTGGAGAGGCTGTGGAGTCTCCCTGTCTGGAGACATTCAAACCCACTGGGACGCGTTCCTGAGTAACCTGCTCCAGGCGATCCTGCCTTGGACTAGATGATCTCCAGAGGTCTCTTCCAACCCTAATATTTTTGTGATTATTATATCATTAATTACGTATTATGACGTGATAATTAACTATAGTGTAATTAAAGATAATAATAACAACCAATGTTACTATGGAAGGAAAATAGGCACTTCCAGAAGCATGGATTTTGATGTTTGCCACAGAACTGCCACCTCCGTGCAGCATCTTGTCCTTTTGTTTCTGTTCCCCTCCCAAAAATCCCGGTGTGAACTGCTTGTGCATCACACCCCTTCGAGGCGGCTCCCGGAGCGCGTCTGCCCGAGCCGGGGCCGAGCCGCGCTCCTGTTATTCCTCACCGGGGGCCCAAAAACCGGGGGAGCAAAAAACTTGGCATCTCCTTCGAGCCGGAATCGAACCNGTCCTTTTGGTGCCCCCCCGCATCGCCCCGCGCAGCGATTCCAAAGGCTGGCAGAGCTAACGAGAGCTGCCTCGGTAATTTATTCGTAACGCCGTTATTTATT
>VXBX01005159.1:354677-400783 GCA_013400415.1 Scytalopus superciliaris
ATCTGGTTGCCTCTTTATGCTTTGGAGGTGGCAAGATTTTGGGTTGGGTGAGAGATAGAGACACCACCTGTGACAATTCTCAAATGAGTCTGTATATATATTTTGGAGTTTTTGTACAAAATTCCTACAAACCAGGAAGCAGTGATTACTTTTGCTATTCAGTGTATTGTGTCTCACCTGTGGGATACAGTGTGCTTGAAACAATCCTCACGTTCCTCTGTTAGCTGTTAGGGACTTACTAACTTCTCTCTGTATTCTCCACCGCTCTCCTTATGAGTCAAAGTCACAGTTGTTATTTCTGTTCCTGATTTTCTAACCCCAGAGGATTTTATACTCCATAAAATCTCATTAAAGATCAGTAAGTAGAAGAGCAAATAAAAGCTAAAAAAAAAAAGCAGCAAACAGTGAAAAAATCTTGTTTACCAAGACTGTTAAAGGTGCGAACATTGCTGCTCTCTCAGTGTTAAGGCAATGCTTTCCAGCACCTGAACTGTGACAAGAAGGCCAAAGGAGATGGTGGACAGCAAAAAACAGGGAATGATCCATTCAGCAGTTATGGTGGGGTGTCCAGCCTGCAGCAGGGGTCAGCTACAGGAGCTGCAAGTGGGCAGCCTCCAGCCTGCCTCTGACAGTGCAACTGCGCCTTCTCAAGTTTAATTTAAATACCAAGTATTTTATTAATTGGTTTCATTCACTGCATTTGAGCAGCTTTTGTCTCACCCTGACTCAACAGACAAATTATGGCTTCTCAGGCCCATAAAGTGCCCAAGTGACTTTTCAGTTTGAAAGGGGACTGCAGAGCACTGGCCTGATCCATGCTGAATGCAGGAATCTGTGTTCACGGTTCTCAGTTAAAAGATCTCATAGTGTGCTTACTTCAAACAGTACAGATATTTTCCTATGTCTTCCAGCACAGTCCTTGGTTTCCTGTGCTTCTTCTGCTGCAAACAGGTGGGGACAGCATGGATTTTGCACATTTGCAATTCTGTTTGTTGCCCATCTGTAACATTTCAATATTTGCAGAAACACTTGAATTTGACATATGCAAACAATAGCGGACACCAGTGAGATAAGAGAACACATGAACCCAACTCCTCTATGACTAGAACAGCCCATGATGTGTTTTACCTTGAGCAAAATGCAGGGTTTTGGTATATACTTCCCTTCCTCTCCTACTCTCTTCCTTCACTCCACTCTTGTAATCTTTTCTTTCAGTTCCTTTCTCTCACACCCTCACCAGGGCACATATATGATGTCATAATCACAGTGTTATGTATTATTATTGCTTACTTACATTGCGTGCTATATATAGCAAATAGGACAGCTAAATTCATAGGGTAATAATTTATGAACTGGTTATCACAAAAGTGGGACCTTGTTTTTGAATAGTGAGTCATTTTTATTTAGTTATTGCTGAAAAGAAAGTCAAAATTATCCTGGAGCACTACATTCAAATCTAATTAATGTTTGAAAGTGTTACAAAACAAGTTCTGTAATTATTTACCAAGTTTAAAAAAGGAAAACTTTCTATATTAGCATTACTCTGAGCTTATATTACATTCTGCCTCCATTGATTTTCTAGAAAATGTTTTTAAATTTTTAGTAGCATTTTAGAGTCAGATCCTACTACTGCAGAGACCATGTTTTTCCTTGTGAGTTCCTTGTGTATGTAATTGTCCCTGTGCATTGTAACTCTTGATTTCCAACAGAAAATAACAGCTTACCTTTGCCCACCAGCTTGAGAGCATGAAGTAGGTGTTGACATTTTCCTCACCAAACTGTTCTGCCACATAGAGCCCTAATGATCCATACTTGTCATATATGTTTCGCTTGGACAGATCAGTCAGGGTTGCATGAGCATTGTTGATCTCTTTAAATTTTTCTGCAGCCTCTGGATTATCTGGATTCTTGTCAGGATGATATTTCAGAGCCAGTTTTCTTAAACATGAAAAACAAATAAACAAAAAAACAGAGGGAAAGTAAGTCTTCTGTATGTGTGCATATATATAGACATGCATGTATACAAAACACTGTCAAAAATATTTTAATAGAGATATAAAAATTCTGAACAGTATGTTCAGGCTTCTTTTCTTCCAGCTCTGATGTACTCTGTAGAAGAAAAGTGACGCAAAGGAACTGAACATAAAGAGGTGTTTCTATTACACTGAGAATGAACTTTGTGTATTGATACCTAGTCAGCTACTGTGTTAAAGGAGACGGTGATATATATGCTGAAAGCACAGATTGCAGCATGATAATAAATCACAGGCATTTGTTGCATTATGATTGCCAACTCATTTGCATCATTTAGCAGGTTTCAACAAAGATAAAGATTTTTTAAAGGTTGTTTAAAAACATGATGATCACACTGCTTATCCAGGCAACATTATTTTCTTTATGGCAAAGAAAATTCTATATTAAATTGCCTATCTATAGTAGCTATAATAAAATTTTGTAAACAGTGTCTGTGTTTGCAGAAGCCCAGACAGCGATGATGGAAAACACAGTTAGGAGTTGCAATAGAAGGAAAGCATCTTTCTGAAACACAAGGTGGAAAAACATAATGAGTTAACCCTGGTTTCAAGTGCCTGTTTTCAGGCCAAACTTCCCACTGCTGCATAGGATCATAGAATGGTTAGAGTTGGAACGGGCCTTAAGGATCATTAGTTCCAGCCCCACCACAACGATCAGGGACACCTTCCACTAGACCCAGTTGTTTAAAGCCCCATCCAGCCTTGAACATCAGCAGGGATGGGGTATCCACAGCTTCTCTGGGGAACCTGTTCCAGTGCCTCACCACCTCACAGTAAAGAATTTCTTCCTAGTATGTAACCTAAACATGCCCTCTTTTAGTTTAAAGCCATTAGTCCTTGTCCTGTCCCTGCATACCCTTGTGAAAAGTCTGTCTCCAGCTGTCTTGCAGGCCCCCTTTTAGGTAATGGAAGGTGCCATCAGTTCTCCCTGGAGTCTTCTCTTCTCCAGGCTGACTCTCTCACCCTACCTCCATGGGAAAGGTGCTCCAGCCCTCTGACCATCTTTGTGATGTCCTCTGGACTTGCTACAGCAGGTTCATGTCCTTATGCTGGGGTCCCCAGAGCTAAATGCAGTACTCCGTGTGGAGTCTCATGAGAGTGTAGTGTCAACCAGTTTGGGCTGTTTGAGCTGGTGGGAAGCCTTTGCTTTTCCCCCTGACTGTACTTGGCGCTATGGCATCTGAGGACAGGTACAGCTTGAAAGGTACAGTGTGTGACTGTTGGCTCACAGCACTGGGGAAGCACGGCATAGAGAAGAAAGGGTTTGCTTCCAACCATGTTGAAGGCTGGCAGTGTGAGCTCACATGCACTTGCAAAACAAGCACAGACAGAACTGTACCTTTTCAAGAATCACCACTCCCTTTCAAGAACCGGCAATTGGATTTTTTCGGGACATTTATTTAATGACTAGTGCTGACCTCTAGTGGCATCAAAAGTCATTTAGTAGTGTTTTAATTACAGCCAAGCTATGTTGCATTTTGTAAATACTCTCTCCGAGTGTTTTGGGAGCTAGCCATGCTGTTATGACCGAAAATACTTGTGGGGTGAAGGCAGTGTGCTTCCACTTCCTCTAACAAATTTAACCTCAGAGTGGAGTACTATTTGATTTTCCTCTGAAGCCCCAGTACAGGATATTCCCCCAGTAAAATGTAACTGCTTTGTTCCTGATGACAGTTCCTGCCTAGAAGACATTCTGCCAATATCAAGACTGATATGAGCATGGGAACAGCCCCTGCCAACAATCTCTTCAGTTCTGCTGAACTCAAGTAATAGAATCATAGATCATAAATAACTCCTAAAACATGTCTCTAATAGCATGAAGGGGATCCCATTTGATCACATTTAATAGAGTGTTTGTATTCTACCTTAAACATAAAGTTTTGGTCATGTTTAATGTGTGCCCTAAACACAATAAAGAATAAAATATAAGAACTGCTAAGTCTTGCATGAGTAATGACATTATATGCCATCCAAGTATTTAAACAAATTATGCAATCTATCCAAATCCCAGCAATTAGAATAAAAAAAAAAAATAGAAAGGGAGAGGTTTGACTTTCAAAACCCATGTGTGGCTGCAGGCATCGGACAATCAGTAGCCAGCCTTTCTTTTCCCACAGATCAAAAGGCATCTTCTGTCCTCCCCATATCCCAAACAATCTCATAACAAACAAGAATTTGAAAATAAAAAGCATAAGTTGCACACTCACTTTGCTTTGCATTGTTTTAGACTGCTAACAGGATTACTTTCAAGAGTTAACAAAAGATGACATATGGTCTTATTTCAATTTTGGGAAAACTGTCCTTGCTACAAACAGTACATTATCAAAGCAACTCTCCACACACCAAGGTGACATACAATAATTGCAGATGATTTTGTAATAGAAATAGAAAAGAAGGACAAGAACTACGTGACATAACAGTATCAGCTGTATAGAAGCTTCCCTGTGGGCCCCAGGAAAAGTGAAATTCCTAGTTATGTGACAATGGGTGTTCATTTTGAGAGAATGGAAGAGCACAAAAAAATGGAGAGTGAAATGAACACAGGGGTTTGTTGACTTCTTCCTACGCCAAACCTATGGATTTATGTCTATTCATATTTCTCTCATAGTGGATGGCCTTCTCCTTCACCACCTTAGGATCACTGCTCACTGTAGCCCTCCACAGCAGCAAGCAATGTGATGTGTTTGGGAGATAAAAGTGACAACAATGCAGAAGAACATCAGACACCATGGATAGGGCACTTGTGAAAATGAAGCCAGTGAAGTCAGCTTAGGATCTCTGTCAATGGGAGACAGGCTGAGAGGTGAGCTCAGGCCACGCTCTGATAAAGGGGTGGCCCTGATGAAGGTACATCTGGATGGTGGCAGCAACATGTTGAAGACAGGAAAGTATGTTGTACAGGGTAAAATATGGCAATGTTTTGAAGTATAGGAGGGTGTCAGCAACAGGGTCCAGGCTTTCCTCATCATCTCAGCTGGTAGAGTGGAGGAGTGCAGGCTCCCTTGACAGGGCCATCCTTAGGTTGCTGGCTTGAAGGAGTGTCCTTTTGGCTCTGAACCAGACAATGCTGTGCCTTTTGGCCTCACCCAGGTGGCTCCCTTTCAAAAGGCTGTCCAGCTATGAGCTCTTGCCTGAGTTTGGGAAGACGACAGGCCAAGGAAGTTTTGGGGAACCCTTGGATGGGGTGGTGGTTCTGAGCACTGAGGTTGCAAGGGGCACCTCCAACAGAAAAGTGAGTGGATGAGCTGGTGGTGGTCTGAGAGCAATGTCAATATGAGACCCAAGCTTTGGGTGCATGAGAGGTGGGTGCCTGGGAGGGGAGAGGACCTCAGGCACAGGCTGCAGGGTGGGGAATTAGCTCAAGTGGTAGAGCGCTCGCTTAGCATGCGAGAGGCAGCGGGATCGATGCCCGCATTCTCCAATGCTTTTCATTCTACTTGCCTGGACACAGAGACTTTTGGTGGAGATCCCTCTGTCCGCTGGGGCCTGTGGGGAGATTTGTGGTGTGCCCAGGACTTAGAGAGGACAAGGATATTCAGGGCTATATCCAAATCACTATGGGCGGTTTGATAGAAGAATTGATTTTCTCTGCCTTTGCTTGACAGTTCTCAAATATCAAGCACAGCACAGAAAAGGACAGCAATGAAATGGAGTAACTTCAGTGGAGGGCCATCAAGAATCACAAGGAATGAAGGGATTTCTCTTTAAGGATGGGCTGAGGAGAGTGGGCATATTCAGCTTGGAGGAAAAGAGGTTCAGATGACTTGCACATGACCTTCTAGTGCTTCAGTGTAGGTTACAGAAGAGAGGAATGGCTGTCATTTTGTTTTGTCTCATGCTTGACCAGAGGGCAAAAGACAGCACAGTGAAACAGGATGAAGGGAAGTTGCAGTAGGATATGGGTAAGCTTTCTATCACCATGAGAAGGGTTCAAGTGTAGAAGATGATGTCCAAGGAGCTTGTGGAGTGGTTGTGTTTGTGGTTTGCATGATTGATGGACTAAAGTGCTGACCATGATGTTGTAATAGAGGCATGATGCTGTTCTATGACTAGGCAAGTGCTGGATGAGTGTGTGATGGGCGTTGTAGTGGGAACAGCCCTGTGCTTCCTTCGATAGCTCAGCTGGTAGAGCGGAGGACTGTAGGCTCCCTTGCACGGCCATCCTTAGGTCGCTGGTTCAACTCCGGCTCGAAGGAGTACCCTTTTGGCTCTGGCCCAGATCCTGAAGCACCACTGTCTTTTGACCCTGCCCAAGGTGGCCTCTCTTCAAGAGCTGATCAGCCCTGAGCTCTCATCTTTAGCTCTAAAGAAAACCAGACAAGACACTTTGTGGGACAACTTTGGCCAAGGAGATGTGGTTTCAACCACTGAGGTTCTTCAGGGTCGCATCCAGTAGGAATGGTTGTGGTGATGTGAGAGTGAGGCTGACGGAAGGCCAAGGCTTTGGATGCAGGGCGTCCTGGGTCAGGGCTCGGTGCCTGGGAGGGGAGAGGACCTCAGGCACAGGCTGCAGGGTGGGGAATTAGCTCAAGTGGTAGAGCGCTCGCTTAGCATGCGAGAGGCAGCGGGATCGATGCCCGCATTCTCCAATGCTTTTCATTCTACTTGCCTGGACACAGAGACTTTTGGTGGGGATCCCTCTGTCCTCTGGGGGCTGTGGGGAGATTTATGGTGTGCCCAGGACTTAGAGAGGACAAGGATATTCAGGGCTATATCCAAATCACTATGGGCAGTTTGACAGAAGAATTGATTTTCTCTGCCTTTGCTTGACAGTTCTCAAATATCAAGCACAGTACAGAA
Source organism: Scytalopus superciliaris (assembly GCA_013400415.1). NCBI lineage: Eukaryota > Metazoa > Chordata > Aves > Passeriformes > Rhinocryptidae > Scytalopus > Scytalopus superciliaris. Next base: position 361,511 of record VXBX01005159.1, read on the forward strand.
AAGGACAGCAATGAAATGGAGTAACTTCAGTGGAGGGCCATCAAGAATCACAAGGAATGAAGGGATTTCTCTTTAAGGATGGGCTGAGGAGAGTGGGCATATTCAGCTTGGAGGAAAAGAGGTTCAGATGACTTGCACATGACCTTCTAGTGCTTCAGTGTAGGTTACAGAAGAGAGGAATGGCTGTCATTTTGTTTTGTCTCATGCTTGACCAGAGGGCAAAAGACAGCACAGTGAAACAGGATGAAGGGAAGTTGCAGTAGGATATGGGTAAGCTTTCTATGGCCATGAGAAGGGTTCAGGTGTAGAAGATGATGTCCAAGGAGCTTGTGGAGTGGTTGTGTTTGTGGTTTGCATGATTGATGATCTAAAGTGCTGAACAAGGTGTTGTGATGTTGGAGAATGGTCTGAGTTTGGAGCAGGATGTTGTAATAGGGACATGATGCTGTGCCATGACTAGGCAAATGCTGGATGAGTGTGTGATGGGCGAGGGAGTGGGAACAGCCCTGTGCTTCCTTCGATAGCTCAGCTGGTAGAGCGGAGGACTGTAGGCTCCCTTGCACGGCCATCCTTAGGTCGTTGGTTCAACTCTGGCTCGAAGGAGTGCCCTTTTGGCTCTGGCTCAGATCCTGCAGTACCTCCATGCTTTTGGCCCTGCCCAGGTGTCTCTCTTTCAAAGGGCTGTCCAGCCATGAGTTCTTGCCCAGCTTTGGGAAGACAAACAGCCAAGGCAGATTTGGTTGAACCTCGTTCAGGGAATGGTGGTCCTGATCACTAGGCTTTTCCATGGCCACCTCCAGCAGGAAAGTGAGTGTGTTCCTGGTGGTGTGAGAGCAATGCCCATGGAACACCCTGGCTGTGGATGCAGGGCATCCTGGGTCAGGGGTGGTTGCCTGGGAGGAGCAAGGCCCTCAGGTAGAGGCTGTGGGGTGGGGAATTAGCTCAAGTGGTAGAGCGCTCACTTAGCATGCGAGAGGCAGCAGGATCGATGCCCGCATTCTCCAATGCTTTTCATTCTGCTTGCCTGGACACAGGGCCCTTTGGCAGGGGCCCCTCTGCTGCTGTTGGGAGCTATTTGCACCTGGGTTGCACAGATAACAACAGCATCCAGGGCTGTATCAGGAGCAGAAAGGGCTGTGGATCCAGATACTTGAATATTCTTCTTTACTTGGGATTTGATCAATATCCATGCTCAGTTTTACGTGTCCTCAAGTGAAGTCCTTAATGACTGCAAGAAGAGAAATACCAAACTAATTTTAAAATATGACAAAAAGGATGACTGGGAACCCCCAAGCAGTGAGATTCACTTTACTAAGGTCATAGAACAGATCCTTTCTGGAAGATATGTCAAGACATGTGAAGATAGGGAGGTGTTTAGAGACAGTCAATGTGGCTTCACCAAGGGCAAATCATGACTGACTAATTCTAGTCTGTCATAATCTCATCTAGGCCTGCTACAATGGACAGATTGCATCAGTGGACAAAGGGTGAGTTATGGATGTCATTTACCTTCTCTAAAACCTTGACATTTTCCCACACAGCATCCTTGTCACTAAATTGGAGACATGGCATTTTGATGAATGGACTGTTCAATGAATAAGAAATGGGCTGGATATCCACATCAAAATAACTGTAGTCAATGGCTCAGTGTCCAGGTGGAGACCAGTATCAAGTGGTGTCCCTCCAGGCTCTGTATTGGGACCAATAGCTTACAGATGATAAGGGGAGGGATGCACTTTATATGCTTGAGGAAAGACCTTCCACGTGGAGTGACCTTAAAAGACTGGAGGAGTGGGTCCATGTGAACTTCAATAAATTAAACAAGGCTAAGTGCAAGGTTCTGCATCTGGGTCGGGGCAACCACCAGTATCAGTACACACTGTGGGAGCAATGGATTGAGAGCAATGCTGTGGAGAAGAACTTGTTGGTGCTGGTGAATAAAAAGCTGGACATGAGCTGGTAATGTACCCTTGTAGCCTAGAAAATCTACCGTATCCTGGGCTGCCTCAAAAGAAGCCTGGCCAGCAGGCTGAGGAAGGTGATTCTGCCTTCCTATTCCACTCTTGTGAGACCACACCTGGAGTACTGCATCCAGCCATGGGTTCCCCAGCACCACAAAGACATGGAGCTATTAGAGCTGTACAGAATAGGGCCACGAGACTGATTGGAGGGATGGAACACTGACCTGTGAAGACAGGTTGAGAGAGTTGGGGTTCAGCCTGGGGAACAGAAGGCTTCAGGCAGACCTAATAGCATCCTTTCAATAAAGGGAGCTTTATAAGAAAGTCAGAGAGGAATTGTAGCAGGCCTTGTAGTTAGGGCACACAAGGAAATTATTTTAAACAAAAGAAGGTAGATTTAGACTCCATAAAAAGAAATTCCTTGTGATGAGGATAGTGAGACACTGGAACAGATTATTGATTGAACAGTTAGGCCTTTTACTGTGGTGATGGGAAGAGGAATGAGACACAATTGGCCACAACTGAAGCAGGATAGGTTCCACTTTTTCCCTCCTTGGGTCAGACAGGCAGGAGAAGAAGGATGCCCTGGAGTGCTGTGCAGTCTCCATGATTGGAGGTTGGTGTAATTTGATTGGCTGAAGCCTTGAGTCAGCTGCAGTGATCCTTGAGCTTGGGCTGCTGTGGGAGATTTGAACAGAGATATTTGACTGCTCTCTCATAGAGGAAGAGCTGTATGGGGCCCTGCTGTTCCATCAATAGCTCTGCTGGTGGAACAGAGGGCTGTTGGCTCTCTTCCATGGCTACCTTCACATCTCTCTGGATGCCACATGCCCTAGTATATCTGAACAGCCCCCTCATACAGGACCCCCACCTCCACCCATGGGTCCACAAACTCTACTTATATTCAGCTTTCATTCTACGCTATACCACAGGAGTCTTGGTCTCTAGCTAAGTCGTGGCCATAGCGTTGGATATGTCTATCTACAAAGACCCTCGATGCATATGCTGATGTGCAGATTGATGTTCTGGTTTGAACTCAACCCTGGCTTGTCAGTCCAGACCTGCCTGGCACTCCCTGAACATGACCATCACTCTGACCTGTGCAATGACTTCCTTGTTTGCAGTTGTCCCTGCCTGGCTGTGGTAGTGCTGTCTTCTCTGGCCTTTCATTTGGAGTGAGCCACCATGGCTGGGTCTTGTCCTGGATGGGTGTTGTGGACCTGAGATGTGATGGGCAATGTGGGTATAAAGCATTTCTCTTGTTTTTTTCCTTCTGAACACTGTCATGCAGGTATGTGTGAAGTGGTATGAGAATTGAATGGCTGGATGAGTGTGTGATGGATGGCGTAGTGGGAACAGCCCTGTGCTTCCTTCGATAGCTCAGCTAGCTGGTAGAGCGGAGGACTGTAGGCTCCCTTGCACAACCATCCTTAGGTTGCTGGTTCAACTCTGGCTCGAAGGAGTGCCCTTTTGGCTCTGGCCCAGATCCTGTGGCACCACTGTTTCTCTGGCCCTTTCCAGATAGCTGCCCAGCCTTGAGCTCTTGCCTGAGTTTGGGAACCCTTGGTGAGGGATGGTTGTTCTGAAACCTAGAGTTATTCAGGGTCACATTGTTGCCTGAAATACCTAGGAAGAAAACTTCCACGACAGGGCAAGGCAGAGAAAAGATCTTTTACTATGAGTTCTTTGCTCAATGAGGCCTAACAGCCTCCAGCTTAAAAACAAACAAACAAACAAAGCTTCGCGAAGAATAAACAAACAAACAAACAAAAGTAAAAGAGCTTTCTCGCCTCACCCAAATATTTGGGATCTTCTGGATCCAGTCTCTCCTGCTGCGCGGAACAATTCTCGTAAAATGTCGGCAAGGAGAAGAATTCCCGCAGATGGAAAATCAAGAGAGACAGGGTCCAATCGTCCCGGCGGAGAGTCGCCAATTCTGTTGCCTGAAATACCTAGGAAGAAAACTTCCACGACAGGGCAAGGCAGAGAAAAGATCCTTTACTATGAGTTTAGCTATAGCAATCCATGACGCGCGCGCGCTGGGATCACAGAATTCTACAAATTTATGATTCTACTTAATTTCCCTATCTAGAAAATACATCCAATGTCTAATTAGCCCACCCCCCTGCTATCTATAACCACTCCCCAGGAACACCCCCTTAGAATTGAGTCGGTGGTCCCAAGACCACTCCTTCCTCCCCCCACCCTCGTCTTCATCACATTACGTCTTCTACTTGGAGTTCTTCCAGTACCCTCTAACCCCATCTCTATACTACGACTAAACAATATTGTATTTTGACTATAACATGTTCTAGTAGCTATCTGAACACAGTCTAATATCTCCCCTTTAGCACAGAAACAGGCTTCAAGAATGTGACACAGAGGTTAAAATCTAGCTTAAGTATTTGGTACAGGTGTTATAAACTACTTTTTAAATGCAAAAGACTACAAAACTATATAAAATTACATTAAAATCTACAACTATATTAAGGCTTATGGCAACAACATCCAGCAGCAAAGTGAGTGGGTGTGTTGGTGGTGTGAGAGTGAGGTGGATGGGAGGTCTAGTCCTTGGCTGCAAGGCAGCCTGAGTCAGAGGTGGGTGCCTGGGAGGGGAGAGGACCTCAGAACCAGGCTGCAGGGTGGGGAATTAGCTCAAGTGGTAGAGCGCTCGCTTAGCATGCAAGAGGCAGCAGGATCGATGCCCGCATTCTCCAATGCTTTTCACTCTCCTTGCCTGGACACATAGACTTTTGGCAGGGCCCATGTCCTGTGGAGGCTGTGAGAACTGCTGTGTGCTGCAAAGAGAGAACAGCATCCAGGAGTATGGCCATGGCACCATGGGCTGTGTATGATCAATGGAATCCACCACATTGTGCCAATCTTTGGGCCTCCATGCATAAGACAGGCATTGACCAAATGCAGCAGTCTCAGAGACCACTGAATGTGGGCCTTGTGCAGATCCTGAAGAAAGGACTGTTGGGGAGATAAGCAAGCACTTACCAGAATGCCTGTCAGGAGGTTATTGATTCAAGAGTTAGGCCTTTTTCTGAGGTGACTGGTGGAGGACTGAAACACAACAGGCCACAATTGAAGCAGGAAAGGTTCCACTTTTTTCTCTCCAGTGAGAGACTGAAAACCTAAAAGAGTTAATGTCTCAAACACTTGGCAGAAGAGAACAGGAGTGTTTCCATGCCAACTGGAGATAAGGTGCAGCTAGAAAAGAGCATCTTGCAATGCAGGATAGCACTTTCTTGGGACCAGCTTCCTTATCTTGGGTAACTACCTCCAAACCCAAGTCTGAGACAGCACTGCACTTGTCTCTCTGACAGGGGAGAGGCCTACCAAAACCATAAGACCCACAACCCCCTTTCTGAAAAGTTTGAGAATAAGAAAGTGTGCATGTGAGAGGACTAGTCAATAATAGTGCAACTGAGAGGGGCAGGGTGTGCACCCATCATCCAAAGAAACCAAACCAGAGACAGCACTGGAAGCCTAGGTGGCGATCCAGATCTTCTTCCTCTATCTCTATCTTCCTATCTTTCCTACTTCCTCTCTTCCTCTCCTTACAAGTTTAAATTGCTGCTGCTATGTGCTGTTCAGAAAAGTTTAATTCAGAAAAGTTTAAAACACTGTTGTGCCACAGCTGTTCAGAAAAGTTTAAATCCTTGCTGCCATGGGCTGTTCAACCTATGATAAGGTTTGAGGTTTAAATCTCTGCTGCCACAAATGAAACCTTCTAACTGTTTGGCATTGCTGTGTCTTAATTTAGCCTAAGAGTATCATGAACATAGCTATGTCAGAGTAAGCAGTCCAGGACTGCCCTCTAGGGACCTGATATTTTATGGCTATCCCAGAACAAGTGGTTCATGACCGCCCTCTCAGGACCTGACACCTCCTCAGATCAGCCAGGTGGGAGAAGGTTGCCCTGGAGTGCTGTGCAGACTCCATGCTTGGAGGTTAGCATGATCTGAGTGGCTGAAGTCTTGAGCAAGACACTGAGATCCATGATCTGAGGCAGCTTGAAAGAGGTGTACATTGAGATGCCCTGAGGACTCATTTAAGCTGATTGCTTTGAGAATACAGTCATGAATGCAGAGCATGGAGGTCCTGATGGTCCACCAATATCTGCTGGTGGAGTGGAGGACTGCTGGTTCTCTTGCATGGTGACCATTATATCTTATCCAGGCATCAAGTGCCTGAATAGGCCTGAATTGCACTGACTGGCCTCATATGGGGTCTCCACCTACTGGCACAGGAGCTCTCTTTATGTTCACCTCTGGGCCTTCACTCCCTTTCCCTGCTAAACAATAGGAGTCCTTGTCTCTTGCTCAGTCATGGCCACAACAATAGGAGTATCAAGCCACAGAGACCTCGGATCCAGACCCAATGTGCAGATGTATGTCCTGCATTGACCTAAGCCCTGGCTTGTCAATCTGGACCTGACTGTCAGTCACTGGATGTGATCGTCACTCTGATCTGTGCAGTGACTTCCTTGCTTGCAGCTGTCCCTGCCTTGCCACAATGATAGCGCTGTCTGTTCTGGATGCTCGCTTGGAGTGAGCCACCATGGCTGAGCCTGTCCTGCTAAGGGGTTATAGGATTGAGAAGCAATGTGATCTAAGAGAAGGCTTTCTTATTTCCTGCAAAGGAGAGTCATGAAGATATATGGTGTGAATACTGAATGGCTGGATGAGTGTGTGATGAATGTGTGAGGTGCCAAGATCATGTGCTTCCTTCAATAGCTCAGCTGGTAGAGCAGAGGACTGTAGGCTCCCTTGCACGGCCATCCTTAGGTCACTGGTTCAACCTCGGCTCAAAGGAGTGCCCTTTTGGCTCTGGCCCAGGTTCTGCAGTACTGCTGTCTTTTGGCCCTGCCTAAGTGGCCTCTCTTCAAGGTTAGTCCAGCCTTGAACTGTTCATTGATGCGAGAAACAAAGCAGTTTTGACTGAATACTGGGCAGGGCATGGTAGAACCTGAGCACTGGGACTTTCAGGGATCACTTCCAGCAATAAAGTGAGTGGGTGAATTGGTAGTGTGTAAATTGCTGGTGTGAGAGTGAGGTCAGTAGATGTCTTGGTGGTGGATGCAGGGCATCTTGAGTCAGAGTGGGTGCCTGTAAGAGGAGAGGAACTCAGGCAGAGGCTGCACAGTGGGGAATTAGCTCAAGTGGTAGAGCGCTCACTTAGCATGCGAGAGGCAGCAGGGATCGATGCCTGCATTCTCCAATGCTTTTTATTCCCCTTACATGGACAAGGGGACCTTTGCCAGGGGCTGTGGATGCTCACAGTATACCCAGAATACAAAGAATGGGAGACCATCCAGGTCTGCACTAAGAGCTTCACAGACAGTTTAACAGAGGTTTCTCCCTCTTTGCTTGATGGGTGTCAAATTTCGTCTTGAGTACTGTGTCCAGTTTTGAGATCCCCTATGCAGGAAAAACGTCAGTGAAAGAACAGCCTCTGGAGGGTCAACAAGAATCTCAAGGAATGGATGATTCACCTGTGTGGATGGGCTAAGGAAAGTGGGTATGTTCAGGCTAGAGAAAGAAAGGTTCAGAGGGCTTTTGTATGACCTTCTGGCTTGCAGAATGTTACAGAACAGAGGAACATCTATATACTTTTCTGGCCAGAGGGCAAAAGACAGCACAGTGAAACAGAATGAAGGGGAGATGCAACAGGATATGGGTAAGTTCTGTTCAGCCATGAGGAGAGTCCAGCTGTAGAAGATGATGTCCAAGGAGCTTGTGGAGTGGTTGTGTTTGTGGTTTGCATGACTGATGGGCTAAAGTGCTGAACAAGGTGTTGTGATGTTGGAGAATGGTCTGAGTTTGGAGCAGGATGTTGTAATAGAGACATGATGCTGTGCCATGCCTATGGTGGTGCTGGATGAGTGTGTGATGGTAGTGGGAACAACCCTGTGCTTCCTTCGATAGCTCAGCTGGTAGAGCGGAGGACTGTAGGCTCCCTTGCATGGCCATCCTTAGGTCGCTGGTTCAATTCCGGCTCGAAGGAGTGCCCTTTTGGCTCTGGTCCAGACACTGCTGCACCACTGCCTTTTGGCCTTTCCCAATGCCTCCTATTCAGAGGGCTGTCCAAGCTTTGGACCACTCCTTTAGTGGGAGAAAACAACTAGCAAAGGCTGCCCAGGGTGAGCCCTGGGCAAGGGATGGTGGTCCTAAGCACTTGTCTTGTAAGGGGGCACCTCTGTCAGGAAAGTGAAGGGTGAGTGGGTGGTTGCGTGAGAGCAACGCCATTGGAGGGCCCAGGCTTTGGATGCAGGACATCCTGGGTCAGGGCTCGGTGCCTGGGAGGGGAGAGGATCTCAGGCATAGGTTGCAGAGTGGGGAATTAGCTCAAGTGGTAGAGCGCTCGCTTAGCATGCGAGAGGCAGCGGGATCGATGCCCGCATTCTCCAATGCTTTTCATTCTACTTGCCTGGACACAGGGCCTTTCAACAAGGGTCCCCTGTCCTCTGGGGGTTGTACAGAGTTTGCAGCATAGTAGAAGATAGCATCCCTGGTTTCTCCAAGAACATCAAGGCCTCTGGATCAAAGAAAAGTATTCTCTGATTTTCCTCATCATCTGATAGACAGAATTTAGAATAGTGTACCCCTTATATGTAGGTTTTGCCTGGGAGAGAGTTAGTTTGCTTCATAATAGCTCTGTTTTGGATTTACGGTGTGAATAATGTTGAAAACACGCTCATGTTATAGTTGTTGCCAAGCAGAGTTTACGCTAAACCAAGGACTTTTCAGCTTCTCACACCATTCCACCAGCAAGGAGACTGGAGGGCACAGGAAGCTAGGAGACATAGCTAGGACAGATGACTCCGGCAGTCCAAAGGAATATTCCATACCATATCACATCATGCTCAATATATAAACTAGAGGGGAAAATGGCTGGGGGTCACTGCTTGGAAGCTGGCTGTAGAGGCATCACTTGGCAGGTGCTGAACAATTGTGTTGTACATCACTTCTGTTTATTCTAATTCTGTTATTATTACTGTTATTGACATTTCCCCCTTCTTTTTCTGTCCTATTGGAACTGTTTTTCTCAATGCACAAACTTTCCTTTTTGCTCCCAGTTCTCTCCTCCATTCCTCTTGCAGGGTGGAGTGTGTGTGTGGTGTTTAACTGCCTGCCAGGTTAAACCACAACAGCCCAGCATGGGGCTCAAAGGGTTCAGATATTGTCAAATCTGACCAGAGCATGTTAAAATGCTTTTTTTTTGCAAGCATTCAGTATATTAGTTTAATAGTAGTGGGTCCTAATGTTGATTTGTTTGTTCTCAGAGGTGTTGAGTCTGTTCTCAGAGTTGCATTATGTAACATCTTACTTGCTGTCTATGTTCTCTGTTGTGCTGTTTATCACTTCTGGGGACTGGGTTATCATGTCATACTTTGTAACACTGGCTTATGATATGATAAAATCGATGGTCATGAGACTAATCTGGTATTTGTAATCAAGTATTGCTGCCTTCTCTGTACTTTTAGAGCCATCTATTGGAAACTATTCCTAATTACATCCTTTACCTTTCCTCCTCAGAGAGCCAGTCTAAGGGGCAGGCAGACACCTTCCTCCATCTTCCCCGTATCCTACAGGCTAATTACAATAGCTCTTCAGAATTTTGGACATTATCAGGATGTTCAAACCAGTATGTTCCTATTGCTATGTCCCCTGATTGTATTTTAGGCTTTGTTTAGGCTCAAACAACTATTTAAGAATACCAGCCAGATGTCTGCCCTGAGGCTGAACAGTTATGAAAGGCAGGATGTGTGGGATAGTATGGGCAAATGCCTGGGTCAGTGAGCACCTCCAGCGTTTTGGAATTTCACTCTTGAACAAGTGCAGAATCCTGAAAAACTAGTAAAACATTTGGGAAAAGTATGCTATCACCCTGGCAATTTGAGAGAGAAACAAATGACTGCAATGTGCTAGGGCCTGGCCCATGCCTACCCATGCCCTGTTCAACACTACTCAGTACCCTCAAGGGCAAGAGAAGGTCTTTTTCTCTGGCAACAAATGGCAGGCACTTTGGCAACCCCAGTCCAAGTTACAGACACTGCATGTGAACCAAAGAACCAACCTGTACTGATAACTGTTGCCGCTATACACAAGAAGAAATATTGGATGAAGAAGTCGACTCCTTTAGTAAGGGATGAAGGAGCTTCTTCTAGTCCTGAACAGGAGGAAGAAGTGGAAAAGTCAGACTACTCCAAAGCAGAGCCATTACATGAACAAGAGGAGAAAGTGAGGACGCTGCTGTTTAAGGAGGAGGAAGAACTCATGAGGTGGTAACCACCTGATCCCAAGTGAGCTGTGAGACATGCAAAAAGATTTCAGCTGTCATCCAGGTGAGCACACTGACACTTGGCTGCTCTGATGTTGGGATAACAGAGCAAGTAGCCTGGAATTAGAGTGTTCGGAAGCCAAGTTGGAATCCCTTTCTAAGGAAGATGGCATTAATGAAATGATTGAAAAAGGCTTGCAAGTCCTCAGCCTCTTGAGTCAACTCTTGTCAGGCATGAAGGAAAGGTATTCCTTCAAGGAAGACATTCAGTGTGACTCAAGGAAGTGGAACACCATGGGCAAAGCTATCCAGTACCTGAAGGAACTGGCTGTGCTGGAGGTGATTTATGATAACCTGAACAACAAGCAATTATCCACAGATCCAGATGAAGTCATGTGCACATGACTATGTGATGGAAATTTGCATAGAGTGCACCATCATTGTATGCCAACTCATTGGCAATAATGACCTGGAAAGATGGAGAAGGACAAACACTGGATGAAAAGGTTGGCCAACTCCAGCAACAGGAAGAAAGTCTCCCTTCCTCCTTCATCTCAGCTATGGAGAAACAGGTCCAGCAATTCAAAGAGGACAGATCCTACTCCTCACCTAATGTACCTTTCAGCAATTAGCAGTAAGCATTCCTTTACTCGAGAGAGAGGATATAGTGGGTACATATCATGGGCCACTCTGGTTTTACCTGCATGACCAATGAGAGGACGTGAGAAAGTGGGATGGAAAACCTACCTTGACTTGAGAAGCACAGGTATGTTCTTTGTGATGAAAAACAATCACAAAAGGGGCTTCTTTCAGGAAAATTGCTGCTCCAGTCTCCAGGAGACAATTTCCCAGGAAGAGTAGGAGGGCTGATCTTACCAGTGATCTTGATGAAGGGATTTTTGATTAATATTTACAAGAAGTCAGTAGCGAATACTATGACAAGGACTAGTGAGATTCTTGCCTCCAGTCAGGTGGCAGAGAGGAACAATGGGGTTTACTGGACTGTGTAATTCTGATGGTCTGGCACATCAAACCCACAGGAGTATAAAGTTCTAATAGACACAGGGATAAAATCCCTGCAGTGCAGATAGAAAATATGCTGTGCAAGACAGTCTGGGTTGTTCCTGCTTCAGGCAAGGGCAAAGGCAAACCCACCTGTGATATTGCCTTTGCTCAAGGACCTGGGTGCACTTGGTGAGTAAAATGGAAGGATGGAGAAGCATGATGTACACCTGAAGGGGATTTGAGCCTGTGCAAGAATAGCCAATGATTTGAATAGTATTAGATTAATTACTATACAATAACATATGACATCTCTACTATGGTTGCTACGTGCCATATCAACATTATTACAATAAAAACTAGCCAGGTGAATGAAGAATGAATTTTTATTAGACCAGGCAAAGTGCAGCAATGACAGAACCAGAACTATCTTCAGCATGTCACAATCTACCATCATATATCAGCATTCCTCCCTGAAGGACTGCTATGACAGAGGAGCCCAAAGTCATGAACTAAATAAACTCAACTGACATTTCAGAGATGGCCCATAGGCTAGGGGAACAATATCTACACAGATATATGAAAAGACAGGAAAAGATGTACTGCAAAGTATGGAACCTGGGCATGATGTAAAATGGCATAGAATAAGGGATAAATATTGTACTGGTTTTGGGTGGTATTGAGTTAATTATTTTCCGAGCAGCTGTTACAGTGTTGAGTTTTGGAATTAGGAGGAGAATAATATTGACAACACATTGATGGTTTAGTTGTTGCTGAGCAATGCTTATCGTAAGTCAAAGACTTTTCAGCTTCTCACACTACCTGACTAGCAAGGAAGCTGGGAGATATAAGTTGTTGGGAAGAGAAATATCCAGGACAGCTGACTCCAACTGGGCCGTGGAATATTCCATACCATATGGCATCATGCTCAATATATAAACTAAGGGGAAAGATGGCTGGGAGTTGCTGCTGAAGAACTTGCTTAGGCATCATTTGGTGGACATTAAGCAATGCATTGTGCATCACTTGTTTTGCACATTCTAATTGTATGAATATTATAGTTACTGTTCTTATTGTTATTTTTTTCCTTCCTTTTCTATCCCTTTGAAATGTCTTTTTCTCAACTCATGAATTTTACCTTGGGATTTTCTCCCCCATTCCACTGTGGGGGAGGGAGGGAGTGAGCAGCTGTGTCATGTTTAACTGCCTGTGGGTCAAAGCCATGACAGTGCCCAACTTTGTGCCTTTGTGTAGAAGACACACATGGACCAAGAGCAGTGACCTCAGAACAAGGCCACAAGGACACTTGGAAGCAAGGGATCTCATGTAAAGAAAAAACATTAATGCATGAAAAAATATTAGTGGAGGGCCCCAGAGAACCTCAAGGAATAGAGGGATTTGTCTTTGTGAATAGGCCGAGAACATTAAGAATGTTAAACTGTAGGACAGAATCTGAGGGCTTATACATGCCCTTTATGCTTGTAGGAGATTACAGAGTACAGGAAATGCTATCCTTTGTCTGGTGCTTGACCAGAGAGCAAAACACAGCACAGTGAAACAGGATGAAGGGAAGTTGCAGCAGGATATGGGTAAGCTTTCTGTGGCCATGAGAAGGGTTCAGGTGTAGAAGATGATGTCCAAGGAGCTTGTGGAGTGGTTGTGTTTGTGGTTTGCATGACTGATGGACTAAAGTGCTGACGAAGATATTGTGATGCTAGAGATGAGTCTGTTTGAAGTAGGATGTTGTAATAGAGACATGATGCTGTACCTGATGCTGTGTCATACTGCCTTGGCTATGAAAGTGCTGGATGAGTGTGTGATGGGCGGTGTAGTGGGAACAGCCCTGTGCTTCCTTCGATAGCTCAGCTGGTAGAGCGGAGGACTGTAGGCTCCCTTGCACGGCCATCCTTAGGTCGCTGGTTCAACTCCGGCTCGAAGGAGTGCCCTTTTGGCTCTGGCCCAGATCCTGCCCAGGTGTCTCTCTTTCAAAGGGCTGTCCAGCCATGAGTTCTTGCCCAGCTTTGGGAAGACAAACAGCCAAGGCAGATTTGGTTGAACCTCGTTCAGGGAATGGTGGTCCTGATCACTAGGCTTTTCCATGGCCACCTCCAGCAGGAAAGTGAGTGTGTTCCTGGTGGTGTGAGAGCAATGCCCATGGAACACCCTGGCTGTGGATGTAGGGCATCCTGGGTCAGGGGTGGTTGCCTGGGAGGAGCAAGGCCCTCAGGTAGAGGCTGTGGGGTGGGGAATTAACTCAAGTGGTAGAGCGCTCGCTTAGCATGTGGGGTCAATGCCCTTGTTCTCCAATGCATTTCATTCTGCTTGCTTGCCTCCTTTGGTGGGGGTCCCATGCCTTCTGGGGGCTGTGGGAGATTTATGGTGTGCCCTGTATTTAGAGAGGACAATGACATCCAGGGCTGTGTCAAGAGCAATACAGGCAGTTCAACAGTGAAACTGACTTTCTCCCTCTTTGCTTGAGAGACGTCAAATTACAGAATCATAGAATACTTAAGGTTGAAAATTACCTTTAAGATCATCAAGTCCTGATTCACTATTAAATCATATCTTGCAGTGCTATAGCAACATGTTTTTTAATGCTTGCATGGGTGGTAACTCCATCAGTTTCCTGGGCAGACTGTTGCAATGCTTTATAACCCTTTCCACAAAACTTTTTTTCCTAAGCTAAACCTCCCCTGGTGCAACTTGGGACCATTTCCTAATTTCATCCCCAGTACAGTAAAAGACACCAATGAGGTGGTGCAATTTCAGTGAAGGGTCAGCAAGAATCTTGAGGAACAGAGAGATTTCACTTTGAGGATGGGCCAAGGAGAGTGAGAAAGTTCAATGTGGACAAAGAGAATTGGAGTTCTTGTTCATGACCATCCAGCATGTAGGTTACAGAGTAGAGAAATGGCTGTATATTTCTCAGGTTCTTGACTGGACAGCAAAAGCCAGCAAAATGAAAGGGGATGAAGGGAAGTTGCAGCGATATGGGTAATCCTGTTTGGCTCTGAGATCATTTGTTAGAGATGATGCACAAGGAGACTGTGGAGTGGTTCTCTTTGTGGATTTGAAGAGCTAAAGGGTTGAGCAAAGTGTAGTGATGTTGCAGCTGAGGATGTTTGAAGCAGGATGTTGTAATAGAGACATGATGCTGTGCCATGGATGTGGAAGTACTGGATGGGCAAGGTCGTGGGAATGGCCCTGTGCTTCCTTCGATAGCTCAGCTGGTAGAGCGGAGGACTGTAGGCTCCCTTGCACGGCCATCCTTAGGTCGCTGGTTCAACTCCGGCTCGAAGGAGTACCCTTTTGGCTCTGGCCCAGATCCTGAAGCACCACTGTCTTTTGACCCTGCCCAAGGTGGCCTCTCTTCAAGAGCTGATCAGCCCTGAGCTCTCATCTTTAGCTCTAAAGAAAACCAGACAAGACACTTTGTGGGACAACTTTGGCCAAGGAGATGTGGTTTCAACCACTGAGGTTCTTCAGGGTCGCATCCAGTAGGAATGGTTGTGGTGATGTGAGAGTGAGGCTGACAGAAGGCCAAGGCTTTCGGTGCAGGGCGTCCTGGGTCAGGGCTCGGTGCCTGGGAGGGGAGAGGACCTCAGGCACAGGCTGCAGGGTGGGGAATTAGCTCAAGTGGTAGAGCGCTCGCTTAGCATGCGAGAGGCAGCGGGATCGATGCCCGCATTCTCCAATGCTTTTCATTCTACTTGCCTGGACACAGAGACTTTTGGTGGGGATCCCTCTGTCCTCTGGGGGCTGTGGGGAGATTTATGGTGTGCCCAGGACTTAGAGAGGACAAGGATATTCAGGGCTATATCCAAATCACTATGGGCGGTTTGATAGAAGAATTGATTTTCTCTGCCTTTGCTTGACAGTTCTCAAATATCAAGCACAGCACAGAAAAGGACAGCAATGAAATGGAGTAACTTCAGTGGAGGGCCATCAAGAATCACAAGGAATGCAGGGATTTCTCTTTAAGGATGGGCTGAGGAGAGTGGGCATATTCAGCTTGGAGGAAAAGAGGTTCAGATGACTTGCACATGACCTTCTAGTGCTTCAGTGTAGGTTACAGAAGAGAGGAATGGCTGTCATTTTGTTTTGTCTCATGCTTGACCAGAGGGCAAAAGACAGCACAGTGAAACAGGATGAAGGGAAGTTGCAGTAGGATATGGGTAAGCTTTCTATGGCCATGAGAAGGGTTCAAGTGTAGAAGATGATGTCCAAGGAGCTTGTGGAGTGGTTGTGTTTGTGGTTTGCATGACTGATGGACTAAAGTGCTGAGCTTGATGTTGTAATAGAGGCATGATGCTGTTCTACGACTAGGCAAGTGCTGGATGAGTGTGTGATGGGCGTTGTAGTGGGAACAGCCCTGTGCTTCCTTCGATAGCTCAGCTGGTAGAGCGGAGGACTGTAGGCTCCCTTGCACGGCCATCCTTAGGTCGCTGGTTCAACTCCGGCTCGAAGGAGTGCCCTTTTGGCTCTGGCCCAGATCCTGTTGCACCACCGTTTTTTTGGCCCTGCCCAGGTGGCTCCACTCCAAAAGTTTCCCAGCTGTGAGCTCTTGTCTGAATTTAGGAAGATGATCAATCAAGGAAAATGTGTGACTGAGCTGGTGGTGGTTTGAGAGTAATGTGAGTGTGGGTGCAAGGCATCCCAAATCAGCAGTGGATGTCTCTAAGAGGAGAAGACCTCAGGCAAAGCTGCAGGGTGGGGATTTAGCTCAAGCAGTAGAGTGCTTGCTTAGCATGTGAGAAGCAGTGGGATTGATGCCTGCATTCTCCAGTTCTTTTCCTTCCCCTTGCTTGGACACAGGGACCTCTGGCTCAAAGGCGTGTCCTTTTGGTTCTTGACCCAGATACTGCAGCACCGCTGACTTTTGGCCCTGCCCTTATGACTCCTCTTAAGTGGGTGCCCAGGCATGAGCTCTTGCCTGAGTTTGGGCATACAACTGGCCAAGCAGTTTTGACTGAAACCTGGGCAGGAGATGGTGGTCCTGCCCACTGAGGTTGTCCGCACCTCTAGGAGGAAAAGTGAGTGTGTGGGTGGTGGTGTGAGAGCAATACCAATGAAAGACCCAGGCTTTTGGTGCAGGGCATCCGGGATCAGGGCTGGGTGCCTGTCAACAGAGGACATCAGGCAGAGGCTACGGGGTGGGGAATTAGCTCAAGTGGTAGACTTGCTTAGCATGTGAGAGGGCCGCATTCTCCAACATTTTTAATTGCCCTTATCTGGACATAGAGGAGTCCTTTGTCCTCCTGGGTCTGTGGGGAGCCTTTGGTGTACCCAGAGGCTGTATCAGGAATAGCACAGGTCCTTGGCATAGGCAGAGGCAAGCCATTGTCCCTCCTTGTTTGACAGTAATTAATGGCATTAATAGTATGGTACACATTTCTAATAATTCTTAATTAGCAGTGTCACAGAGGTGTTGTACTGTTGGAGAAAGACCAGAGGAAAGACACCAAGATAATTAGAGGGATGGAGCTCCACACCTATTAGGAAAGGCTAAGAGAATAGGGATTGTTCAGCCTGGAAAAAAGAAGGCTTCAGGGTGACCTAACTGGGACCTTCCAGTACCTAAAGAGGGCCTACGACCGAGCTGAGGAGGGACTTTTGATAAGGGCATGTAGTGATAGGACAAGGGGAAATGGTTATAAACTGAAAGAGGTTTAGATTAGATATGAGGAAGAAATTCTTAACTGTGAGGGTGGTGAGGTACTAGAACAAGTTGCCCAGAGGACTTGTGGATGCCCCATCCCTGGAAGTGTTCAAAGCCAGGCTGGATGAGGATTTGAGCAACCTGGTATAGTAGAAGATGTCCCTGTCCGTGGCAGAGGGTTGGAACTAGATCATCTTTAAGGACTCTTCCAGCTCAAACGACTCTATGATTTTATGGGTTTTTTGTAAATAGTCTATAAAACAGGAACTTTTGAATCTCCTGAAGAAAAGAAATCCAGTATCTCTCTGCGTATTACTTTACTATCAGACTGAAAAGCAGAAGACAAAGTACAGTTTATGTTATGCCAAAAAAAACTTCTAAAGTTTATTTTTGTAGAGTATTGAAGATAAACAGACCTCCTTTGAAATTCTGCTGTTTAGAATCCTATTAGCTTCACTCCTGATAAATTAGATTGTGCCAAACTCCAAATTAAAGCACAGAGAGGTACCTCTGTCATGTTTATTAAAAAGTAAATTTTGCCCCAGGCTGTAGTAGTATGATTAATAGTGACTTAATTAATAATGGCAGGAAACTCAGAATCAGGTATTGCTGGTTTTATACCTTGTACTAAAAAATACCAGTTCAGCAGCAGATTTTTGGATTATCATAAATTTAAAGTTAATGAAAGAAAATCTGTGAGACTGACTCATCATTTTATCTTGCAAATATTTACAGCTTCTCCATTAAAAGTGAATCCCTCTGACATTTCTACTTTAGGCAGAAGCAGCCTTTTCTTTTCCCTCTAATTACTAATAGAGATGGAGAAAGGACCACTGCCAGTTTTGCCATAGATCACTACATAAATCATCTGTATTCATGTTCAGCATTAAATAGAGTTAATTCCATTCCACATTCTTGCATGACAACTCTCTCCATTGGGGATTAAAGGAGGCCTCCTTTCCAGAAAATTAAATGTGAAAGCAACAGGAAATTATGAAGTTTGTTACAGAAGACGGTTTCTGCAGCCAGGCAAATCTACAGGGACACAGGAGGTGCAAGTCATGAGAGAATTTGATACTGTAGTAAGCTTTTTTGCAAGTGGTATAATTATGCAAGACAATGTAATGATGGGAGATCAACATTTCCTTCCACTGTATGAAGAGTTTGGACATTCTCTAGTTCAGCCTCCATTGAATATATGCCTTTAAGAATGGAAAGTGGGAGAAATTAATTTGTTCAAAAAGATGGAAGACAGAGTCCCAGCAAAATTCAAGCCAAGCAATGATGCAAGTAGACCTATTTCATAACCCCCTTTGCAGCTTGAATGTATTCTTACATTTGTTAGGAAAAGCAAGCTGCATTAAAGTTTGACTGGTAATACAGTGCAACCAACTATAACCAGAATGATGCTGTAATAAAAGTTTTACAATATTTATTGAGTGTGAAAGTATGTCTGACATACTTCAGTGTCAATACTATCTATTTCACTCATGACATTTAAAGTTCTTTCTCTTTCAACAGCAGCTGAACAGATTTAAGAGCAAAATGACCCACAAAATCTTCTGGTCTTATTTTCAGGTCTTGTTACATTTCAACACTAAAATATTTTTCACCATTTTCTGTTTGAGTAAAACTTGTGTTAATGTCCTCTCTTCTTTTTCACTAGAGAAACTACCATTTCCTGAGCCAGTATTTTTCAGTAGTTAGTTACACGCACAGTTTGAACCAGGTATCTTTTTCAGTTCAAATCACTTTCAGATTCCAGGCACTGGTTTTGGTTATGCCTGCCTTCATAAAGTGAAGAACCCTCTTAATACCTGGCAATTTTACCCTTCAAGGATACACTATAATCAAATAACCTGTCAGCTTTCTTTTTTTCTTTCTTTTTTTTTTTCTGACAAGATAAAACTCATCAAATTCCTTATATCTCCGACTCTAGTTCTCAAGTTATCATTATATCACTTTTTTGCATTGGTTTTACTTTTCAACATACTTCATGAAAAAGCTGTTATAACACAGGAACTGGGTGCAGTACTCAAAGACTGTGCTTCACAAGCATAGCCTGTGTTAGTTTAACCTAACAGTCTGACCTCTCATTCAGTTAGATTAAAACATTTCAGATGAAGCACTTATTGCTTGTGGGATGAAATTAATAGATTCACGCTACATCACCTGATTCTTCTCAAGCTCACAGGTAGAAGAAAAGATTGTTGCAATGAATGTCTACAGTGCAGTTAACTCAAAACGTTTTACCATCACAATCATGCCAGACACAAAGATTTTTAAACCTGTTGCAAAGCACATTTTACATACCTGTAGGACTTCTTAATCTCATCATGTGTTGCTCCTTTCTCTAGTGCCAGGATTCCATATAATGCTTCGCCTGATGTTGACAAAGCACGTTGCCTTTGTTCAGCCATGTTAGCAGTGCATTACCAAAGCTGCCAACATAAAACGTAATTTAAAATACCAGGGTCTGCAAGTATATATGGATAGTATTTCTTACTGTTCATTTTAATAGATTTTAATCAGGCAGTAAAAGACTAAAAATACATGAAAGTGAATCTAGAGTAAAATCTCCCCTACATTACCCTCTGTCCTTTAAGATATTTTACAATTAGAAAAAAATGAGAAAAAGAAAAAGCAAAAGCCAAAGAACAGAAGTTTTTGTGTTAGGTATCACTGTTCATATTAAAGGCTTGATGATGCTGTCACTGAATTGAATGGCTAAATTTGCTACAGCTTTAATAACCAAACATTGTAATTCCAATTAGTTTTATTTGTGTTTATGTCTCTCTTTTCTAAGTCTTAGAATAATTCTACTATTTTTAAAGGCTTTAGGCTTTTTACAGTGGGGTAAGAGCTTTGTATCTCTGAGTATTATGTAATGCAACAGATTGGAGAATTTTTGCTTTCTCAACACCAAGGACTCAGGTTCAGCCTAACTTTAGCTGCCTAAGTTGGGTGATTAAATTTGACTCTGCATCAGATTATACTTCTTATATTGTCAACACAGATACATATTCAGAGGACAAGGGGCCAAGCACTTTCTCCCTATTAACTCTACAGTGTGCTCGGGATGACTGCGTTCCCAACTCATGAGCCAGAGGACAGGGGGAGTGAATCTGGACCTGGGTAATGAGACTAGATACTAAGAACTGACCTTGGTATTATAAAAGTAACGTTACCACAAAATTCTGCATGGGAAATACTGGCATCAGTCAGGGTCCCATCTTATTTGAGATACAAGACTACACACAGGCTGACAGATTTAGTCTTCTTCAGATCTATTGTTTGTTTCTTCTTTCATCACAGAAGAGAAGCAGACAAACCAGTGATTCTCCACTGAGTGCAATCTACTACCTTCCTGCAGTTCACAGTTCATCCTTTTGTATTTGAAGAACCAAACATTTTTAACCCAGACTTAGGTAATGCTAGGCAACGACATGAAGAAACTTATACGGAAGAAACTCCTTCTAGCAGCCTTCCAGTACATAGGGAGGGCCTACAAGAGAGCTGAAGAGGGACTTTTGATAAGGGCATGCAGTGATAGGACACGGGGAAATGGCTATAAACTGAAAGTGGCTAAGTTTAGGTTAGATATGAGGGAGAAATTCTTAACTGTGAGGGTAGTGAGGTACTAGGACATCCACAGAGAACCTGTGGGTGCCCCATCACTGGAAGTGTTCAAAGCCAGGCTGGATGAGGATTTGAGCATCCTGGTATAGTGGAAGGTGTCCCTGCCCATGGTAGGGGGTTTGGAATCTGATGATCTTTAAGGACCCTTCCAACCCAAATGATTCTGTATAAACCATATTTTAAAACACAAGATAGAGATACCTGTGATTCATAAGATAAAGCTGCAGCTCTAATGGGAGACTTGCCACAACAAAACTCTCACCACAACTTCTTGATTTCTTTGAATGTTCAAACCTTCTCCAAATCTTGAGAAGCAATCACAGAAAAAGCCTAAAAGTGAGCTGTAACCCCAGTCATAAGAAAAATTTTTGAGAATCTGTTTTGTTAGATAAGACTACCATCTCTGCTATTACAGTCTTCTCATTGCTCAGCTAGAAACACTATCATGCCATTATTCATATATTATTTACTAGGCAACATTTTGGTTCAGAACAAGCCATGTAACACTTTTAAGTTCTTCAGCTTTGTTCAGTATGAAAAAGAAAATCAAATACCATGTAAGTATACAGAGAAATATAATCCACTAGAGTAATTCTGGCACATGGTATTTGATTTACTAAAAGACCTAAATTTATTCATATTTACTTTGATGTTTTCTTTTTCTGATCAGCTGACACGCAATTTAGGATTCTGTGATCTGCTGAAAAAAAGTTTGTTTCTACTTTTAATTGTGTTGTATACAATCAATCAACTAAATGGACTGAACTTTTGTTTTTAAGTTAACAATTAAGAATTAAATTGCATATGAATATTTAGATATTACTTTACCACCTGCAGTAGTTACTATGCTATTTGTTAATAATGGTATGCCTAGAGCATATTTAGGGTAATCCTGGGATCTATCCAGATTACACTTGAATCAAGCAAAGGCATCAAACTTGTTAGTGCACAAGTTCATGGTGGGCAACCATGTGAAGTCACAATATACAGCATTATTGAAAAAATCTGTTATATAATGCTGATCAGCTACATGACAACTCTGAAGCATAAACAAAAATGAAAGTTACAATGGATTTAATTCTGAAGAACTACAGTTATGTAATTTGTACTTTCTCATAAAATAATTTTAATAACCTAGTCAGCTATGGAAGTTTTAACTCACCTATTCAGTTTTCTAGTGATTAATCACCTTTTATGTCTAGCTAGTCAAAATTATTTCTGACTCATTTAAAGCAGTCCTATAAAATACTAGAAGTGCAATGAGACAATGCTTTTCTACAAAAAGTTACACTCTCCTTATTAAGAAAGATGTAACTGTCACAATTTTAGTACTAGATACAGTCCCGATGCCTGAAACTACATCCTACTACAGAATCCTATTTTCAAGCTATGTATTTTAGTTCCAGTAGAACAAAGTCAAGAAAATGTTGTTTCCTTCCTTGAATGACAATAAAACATATTAAAAAACAATCCAAATTCTGGTAACAATTCCGTATCTCCTAAGAGGATGGGACCCCAGTTAATTTCAGATGGTTTTGTGCAAGTTTTATACTCTCCAGGATTAAGTATCTTACACAAGGGTTGTAATAACATGCCTTTTTTTCTTACAATACCCATAGTCCATTTGGATTTGTGCTGAAAAAATAAGGCAAAGTTAATCAAATAACATACCTGCTTCAAAAAGCAATGGAACACAGCCTGGCATGTATAAACTCACAACATTATCAGTTCACTATCTTGATGTCTTTATGCCAATATCATCCAAAAGGAAAGAAGCAAGTGCCACCAGAAGCCCAGTTCCACAGAAAGCGGCTGGTGCTTTTCATCCTTCACAATCAAGGTAAACAGGTCAGTGGAGTCTGATTACTTCTTTTGTTTGTTTGTCCAGTATCCAATTGGTTATCTCTGAGGAAGATCTATGAAAGAACGAATAAAACATTCATGAGTCTAAAGGCTGATATATCCAAGAGTTAGTGACACCGAAAAATATGGGACGACTGTGTATTTAGTTAGTTGTTCTCTCTGTTTTACTCTTGATGGGATCTTGAGCTTGTCTTTTGTTCCCCATTAAGTGTATTAAGTATTTTTAAATATACAGCAGTCTTGCTCTAAATTCCACTGCTTTAAAACTAGCCATGGCTTAGATTTACCACATAGTCTCTTCCAGAAGAGGATTAACTGAAGAAGACCCTTTAGGACTCCTCCTGAGTTCTTGTAAATTTCTATATCAAAATAGAAGATGTAGAATGTCTTCTCTTATTCTGATGAGGTTTTTCCTCTAACTTGTACCATGAAAATCTATGCCATTCCTTTCAGTTTGAAATAGAGGAGACTATAAATGCCAGAGACTTAAATCCCACAATTTTTTCTTGGTATATGATCCCTGGAACCAAATAGTTCATCCTTTGAACTGAAAAAGTTCCTACATCACCCAGTTCCAAATTGTATCTTTTTATAGTGGGTTGACCTTGGCTGGTTGCCAGACCTCTACCCAGCCACTTCCACACTATCCCCCCTCAACAGAAGGGGAAGGGAGAACAAGCTGAAAAGCTCACAGATAAGATGGATATGGGGCGATCCCTACCTGTTACTGTCTTGGGCAAAACAGACTCGACTTCGGGAAAATTAATTTAATTTATTGCCAATTAAAATATGTTTGGATGGTGAGAAACAATGACAAAAATTAAAACATCACCTTCCCCTGTTTCCAGGCTCAAATTCACTCCTTCATTCACAACTCATGTATTCCCCAACACTCATGAGCAGAGCCAGGAGGATGGGATGGTGGGTTGTGGTGGTGAGTTCTTAACAGTTCCTTTCTGCTGCTCCTTCCTCCTCACACTTTAGTCCTGCTCCAGTATGACTCCTTCCACAAACTGCAGTCCTTCCTGAACGGTTCCAGCGGGAGTCCTCCATAGGCCAAGTTTCCTGTCAGAAGACCTTGCTCCTGCATGGGTTCCTCCACATGGAGCACAGTTCCTTCAGGAAATATCCGTCTTCTCTGGCATGGGATGGATGGGCTGCAGTAAAATATCTGCTCCACTGTGGTCATCTTCACAGGCTGAATGGAAATACCTGCTCCAGTGTAGTCCTCTCCACAGGCTGCAGGGCAGTTTTGGAATCTCTGCTCCAGTGCCTGGAACATCTCCTTCCTCTCATTCTTCTCCAACCTTGGTATTTGCAGGGCTGTTTCACACACTTTTCCCTCACTCCTCACTGCCATGCTTTGTTTCCCTCTTTCTGAACTATGTCTACTCAGAGGTGCCACCAGCCCAGCCAATAGGCTTGTCTGTGTCCTGTGGTGCATCTGTTGTGGAGCTGGTGGTATACACTCCTTGCCTCCTGCCACAGGGGCCTCTCCACAGCACACTGATACCTAAATTGTCACAGACAATGTATTTCACTTTTATGTAGACTGAAGTCCTACAGATGGATTTATGAAGCCCCACAAGCCTGGTAAAACTGCTTTAGAGTCAGTGAGTTTGTTCTTGAATTCTACTATAAGACTGGAAATATAAATCAATTTTTTTTTAAACAAGTATAATTATGATAATAAACCCCCACTATTTATGAAAAAGAAAGCAACGACATCACAGCTGATAAAAAAGTTCCTTAAGTGAAGCATATGAGCCAACATTTCTCTTGTTCTTAGGTATATTCTTTCCTTTCAAACATCCCCTCAAATTTTAGCTTTTTATGGGGACAAGGCAAGGCACATTTCA
Source organism: Scytalopus superciliaris (assembly GCA_013400415.1). Taxonomy (NCBI): domain Eukaryota; kingdom Metazoa; phylum Chordata; class Aves; order Passeriformes; family Rhinocryptidae; genus Scytalopus; species Scytalopus superciliaris. The sequence continues at coordinate 385,786 of VXBX01005159.1, forward strand.
ACATAAAATATAAGTGGTTTTCGTAGCTGTGAGAAGACAAAGTAGCATAGTCGAAGTGTCTTTCCCAGGACAATAACAACAGAGCAGGTACTGCTAATTCTACTACATTGTATGAACACAATAAACCAGATTATTCAATTACTGTGCTTGATCTCTATCTTTGAAATTACTTTATCATCTTGCAAAACCAACCAAAACAAAATGTACACTTTTTAATGGTAAAAAGGAATTAAGGGGAAAAAAATAAATAAAACCACTTCAAGGCTCAAATTCTCTGTGCTTACATACATCCCATTACCAAGTACAAGGTCCCTGCTCTGAATTCCTGGCACACACGGTGACTTGCCGTTCTGTGTGGATACAGCTCCCTCTGGCGCGCAGAGATGACACCGCTCTGAAACCTGCCTTGCTTACAGGCATTCCTTATTTCTTTGCAGCAAACGAACAATCCCAGCAAATCGAGGGGGTTTGGTTTGTTTGTTTCATTTTTTCTTCTTCCTTTGGGGATTCTGTACCCTAAGCACATTCTAAGGAATCTTTAAAAGACTTAAACTTTGCTGAATTGTCATAACTCTTTTGTCAGATCAACTATGCAAATTAGAAGACGAGCCAGATAATTTAATACCTGTCCATTCTTCTTGGTAAGTTTTATTTTTTTATAACACCTAATAGTGCACCACAACACCACTGTGATAAGCAATGCAAAACTAAAAGACAGTCCTACTCCCAAAGGCCCTTATATCCAAGAGTCTGACTTACACTTTACTTTTTATTTATATATTGCATATATTTCAAAACAGACAAATCAGAACATGTCTGGAAATTCAAAACTGAATATCAGACTACAAGAAATTTGAAACGTGGCCCAGACAGAACAAGAGGTCTGGGGTTGCTTCAGAAGCCTCTGCTCCAGCCAGAGGTAAGGGCTGAAGAACTCTGAGTCACTGCAGTCCTTCCTCCTACCGCTCCCTCCTTTTCCTGGCTCATAGCGAGTTCAAGAACCAAAAGCCTAGAACTGAAAGACATATATGCATGAAGGGACTGGCATCATTGCTCAACAGTGGTGTGAATTTTTAGCTTCCAAGGCAAGGAAAAACTATTTTAAAAGCCGAATTATTTTTTCAGTTTGTTGAATCTGGTAGTGATAATATTGACAACAACAAAGACCGCAGGAGATGCAAATGGTCAGATAGAGCACTTCTGACCTTTATGGAGAACCTACAGCTCCTGACTCTTTCTTCGAATTGTGGCAGGGAAAGAAAATCTCAGATTTTACTTTGAGTAGTTTGGAGACTGAAACAAGTTGTCTTGTTGACATGCTTCAGTAAAGCCAGCAGGTTAAGGGAGATTATCCTTCCCCTTTACTCAGCACTGGTAAACTCACATCTGCTGTGCTGTGTCCAGATCAGGGCCTCCCAGTACACGAGAAACATGGACATACTGAAGAGAGTACAAAAAATAGCCACAAGGATGATGAAGAGACTGGAGCATCTCTTGCTAGTTGATGACTTCACAAGAGAAAGAATGGCAGTCTGAAAGAAGAAGACCCAACACAAGTAAAGCATGAGGGTACAAGTATGGTAGGCTGATGAGAAAATAGTTGCAATGAGAAAGGTTGTTTACAGGGGTATTGTGTGCTGTTTTTTTCACTCTCTGGGTAACATATTTTTTCTGTTTTATTTTTTAATACTATGCTATAGTGATATTAACATTAATAACACCCAGCTGAGCAAGCTAATCAAAGGCCAAAAGACTGAACAAGTGGAAAAGAATGCTTCTGCCAAATGTGCTGGGCCTCTGGCTCAGGCACGGGGATTGAATTTTGTAAAAGAAGGGAAGAGTACTTCTGAGTCAGCTATGTCCCATAATTTTCTTCTTGTCATTTCTTTTTAGCCAGTTCTCTTTCACGTGCTTCTGGACATCTCTTGCCTTGTCTGAACTGTACTGCATGCTGTAATATATTTAGACCATCTCCTGAAGTAAAGAGAATTGGTTTAAGGTCTGTTCTTCAGAAGCTTTTTAGATCTCAGTCAAGTCCAACAATTCTGCAGCAAGAAATTACATTCCACTTGCCATATTTACAGAATAGTTACTGTCATTATGGCTTCAAAAGCAGTAACAGAATTGATTTAAATAATATGACTGCACTGCATCCATTTTTAAATACATATAACTATATTGGTAGGAAGGTATTCCATCTGGTAACCCATCTGCAACTCCATCTATACAAGAAGTAAGTATTCATAAGAGAACATTCATATATTTGAATTCTCTGAACATATTGTGACCTTCTGTTACTATTCACATAGAATATCTCGGTTTAAATATATCTTGGGTTTTTAATATCTTTAACTGAAGTATAGGAAAAAATTAGCAAACTCAAGAAGCATGAGCCTTAAATGAACAGTCAGTTGCACATCCCAATTGCTCATGCTTTTACATGGTCAGTTTGACACAGAGAAGCAATCCAGAACTCTAACTTCCTTGTTCATTCCAGTAAATCCAATTCAAAGGCTTGGCAGACTACCTAAGTGACATGATATGAATATTTCTTCCCTAGAGTTTAAATTAGAGGCCCCCCCAAACGATGTTTTAAGTAATAGTGATATACTTAACTTTTCCAACAAGATATTCCGGGGAACACCTAGAATTTTATTTTCATCTGTGGTTTATGAAAAAGTTCTCTCTATCCTCCTTAATTTAAAGTGGGTTATGGAGGTAGCCATAACTAAGATGTAAATCACAATAATATCTCTAGCTTTAAGTTAAATTACTTTCTGCAAAGCAAAGCTAGGAAGTCCCTGGTTTATTTAGCTTTGACAACTCAGCAGTGAGTTTTCTAGGACTTCAAGCAAAAGCGAAGTAAGCGAGTTCCCTAATTCTTTATTTAGGCAGTGCCTTGGTAATTTGTTTTGCAAGCAGCTGTAGTGATTTAAGACACTATTCTACAACTTTTTACTGTAGATGAACAAATTTACAGTTCTGGTAGCAGGATTATTCATTTTAGCACAGCCTAATCAGCTACAGCTAAGAATCAGGAAAATTAGCTTGAACAGTATAAATAAGTGTTTTGACCTATTTCTCAGGCTATTTTACCAGAAACAGATTAGAAAACAGCAGTACCACACCTTCACAGTACTTGCTCTTTGGGAATCAGCTATTGCTTTTAGTCCTCCCCACCAGGTACAACCTTTCTCCAGCATCAAACAGTTCTTTGCACTTGTTCCTCCTTCACATAGTTTTCTTAATTCACTCTCTGACATCTCCTGCACTCTCTGCCTAAACACGCTCTTTCCTGAAATCCCCACATGGTCCTCACTTCCATTCTGCACCTACCTCTTAACTATTCTCTCCAAAATTCCTACAAGCTGGCTTCTTACCTATGTAGTCCCCAGGAGGGATGGGATGCAGCAAGGGAGATAGTAGTCACTAGCCATTTCTTTTTAAGGCCTCATTGATCCTGACATCATATTTATTGCCCTCTCTTAGAAATGCACACTTAATTGATGGCTGAGAAAGGTAAATTCTTTCTAAAGTGCTGAGGAGTAACTATCTTATCTAGAACCAGAAAGGAATGTCTATTCAGTAGTTGAGTTACAAGTCAAAGAATTAGAGCAATATGCAATCCTAGGAGTAGAGGAATTACAGAATAATGGACGAGAAGACAGAAGTCTAAGATATTTTTCTTTCCTGAATGTCACTTACTGTCAGAAAGCAAAAATTCCCCCAAAATTATTTCATGATCCTAAATATTTCACTGATAAAGTAAATAAGCAAATCCAATAACATGAATGCTATTATCCACATACTAGGTATAGAAAAAGCCATGGAAATATTTTGCAATGATTCAACAGACTAACACTTTAGTAAATTAGTAGCTTCATTGTTAACCATTTATCACAACTATTCTTAGGGTTCCCCTCCCCTCTTTCAATTGGAAAATACCCAGAGCTGAAACTCAGAATCTGAACCCATAGGCTCACAGTTGGCTCAAGTTAATCTGAGGGCTGCCAGTGAAGAAGCGGTCCAAACTTTCACTGATTTTCTTTCTTATTATTATTTTTTTCTCAGTTTTCAGTTAAATCAACTTGCTAGTCTGACTCACTCTGTCACTGGCATCATTACTAGGGCTGATGCAATGGAAGTGGTGACATCACACCTTTTCAGTAGCATTAAAGCCTTACATGGTTTTCAGCTCACCACAAAACTGCACCTTAAAAAGTACATAGGGGCCAGAACAACATACAAGTATGAAGCACAAGTAAATTTTGTGGAAGAGAGCGCGAATGACGAGAATTAAGACTCCTCTGGACTAGTCTATGGCTACAGGATAGGGCAATGTTTTACAGCATATGAAATACGTTGGAGGCTTCTGGTGCCAGCTTTACAGTGCCACGGGCGCGTGACACAAGGTGCTGTTCCCATTGAAAGGCTCTCTGCCAACTCAATTTGTTCTAACAAAACTTTGATAGGTTACCTTTGCCCCAGCAGGATGAACTGCTGCAACAGGGATTGGTTGCCCACACAGCCCTAACCCTCCTGTGGTTCCGGCACCGCGTGTTCCTCTGCAACCAGGATAAAAGCAGACAGGCGGCATAAAATCCTCACGAAGCACTCTGCTAATTTGACAAAAATGTAATCATGTGCCCACACCTGATCCAGATCAAATTTGTACTGCTGGGTGATGTGGCATGGCCGAGAGCCAGCGGTAATGACTGTGGAACCACAGCACTCAGCTAAGGCTTCTCCTGCAGATGAATTACCCGTACAGGAGACTGTAAATACAGAGTGTGGCCTATCACTGTGGAAACAGCCTGTGCAGACTCCCCAGAACATGCCTCGATCTGCACAAAAGCAACACAGCATAACCCCTTGCCAAACCACCTTTCTTTCTACCCTCAGAGGGAGGGTGCTGGCATAGCCTCTGACTGGGAGCATTAAGCAGGGGAGTAAAAAAAAAAAAAGGAAATTACATGTCTGAGGTTTTTCTTTCAGGCAAGTCTCTTATAAAAATAAAGGAGTGTACAAATGTCTTTGTTTCCTTGCCAACTTTTATAAGAACTAATTAAGACCAAGGAGAGCTTCATTTTCCTGTTTATTTCATAGAGAGAACAGCTAATGAATTTGACCTATTGACAATTTTGCAGCTGCCTGCTTTAATTTGCTTAAGATTGGGAAACAAAAAGTTAGTGTAACAGCAATGAGCAGAGCGGTCACTGGTGCATGACCAGCAATCCAGCTGTGTGATCAAAATTAGGCAGCTGTGACAACAGAATGTGGGCTGTCCTTCCGGGCAAGAAAACAGTGTTAAAATTATGGCCAGTACTTGCTTATTTCCAAGTTGGCCGATTTGTCCATAATAAGGTCAGTATAACCATAAAGGTATAGAGTGCTGGCATTTATTCCCTGCTAAAGAACATCTTGCGCTTTTCAACATTATGATTTGTCTATTGGTTGCAATAGAAAATTCAGGGTACAAAATTCAGTGGTAATTGCTATCAGTATGTGGAGACGTCTGTTTTACTTGAAAAAAAATCTTTAGAGGGAAACATTCACAGGCCTTAACATAACTCTTACTTCTTAGTCCAGACAAATGGATCACCAGGCATTTATTGCATCAAGTAGTCCTATGGACTTTATGGAAATTGCACAGAATTCAATAAATTATTTTATGGCTTCTATAAAACCTACAATATAATTTTTAATGTCCTTTTGATTCTGAAGGTGAGATCTCAGCCCTCTATAAATCAGTGACAGAAGTTTCAATTGAGATTGGCGGAAAGTGAGCACCCAATCATTTGCAACTCTTATTTATAAAATTTTCCATAAATTACTCTATGTGCCTAGGGAACCTTGTGGGTTTTACTTACGTTAAAATTTACAGTGTTTTTTTTTTTTTTTCCTTTTCCAAAGTAGAGGGGAGGATGATTCACTTCAGGGGAAGTGAGATACTTTATTTTCTTGCTTTCCTTAAGAAAACCCCAGCTCTTCAAACTTTTACATGCTATATCACAATATAATTTCAAAACAATTTACAAATAATAGCTAGGGATTCCCAAGCCATGGTATCCTAGCAGCAAACTACCTAAGCTACTTAAGAAGGCATGTGCAGTCCTTGGGAACTACTGCCGTCCTGCTGCACCACTGGTCCCCAGCCAAGGTTAAGCCTGCAGCAGGTCTTGCATGAAGTTTTGTACAATTCTAACAACTGGGAACTAGAATATCAAATAACAGCTGACTCTCCAGATTTCTGCTGTTTATTCTATTCCAAACTCACAAACCTGGAGATGTGAAGCTTTTCCTGGGAAGCAGGGCAAAAACCTTCTTCTTACAGCAAGTAGAAATTGGCCACCAGAACCCTCTGGCTGGAATGTAGCAGTATTATAAAGACTTCTAGTGTGTGCATGGAGTCTATGCCATAGAAAGGGGAAATGGTTTGCTGCAGAATGCATGTCAAGTCTGAGCAGAACAGAATCCATATTATGTATTACTTGGTAACAGTCACTATATGCTGCTACTGTTCATTCACATCTTCTCTGCTCGTGCTTGGCAATAGCGGATTTCACCAATTCTTCCTTTTTCCTATTTACATATGATTTGAAAGTCACATACAATTTAAACTAATGTATGGTTACAAATTGCATAAAAACCAATGTTTGTTCCTACATTTGGTAAGTAGCAATTATGAATAAGTTTGCATGATGAACATTTGTTCGATTTTTTTCCAAGTAGTGTTTAGAAAGATCTATTTCATCAATTGTTTCCACAAATGGACCTTCATACATACAGATATGATAAAGTGACAAAACCCCAAAAATATAACTGAAATTGAATGATAAAGTAACTTGTGCTTTGAATTTATATGCTGTTTTGGAGCATAACTTCACACTGTACATTTTTCCCTTCATCTTGCAAAAAACCAGACATTTGTAATGCAAATGGTATTGACTTGAAGTGTATTAGTATCAATTCTGACTTCTAACAAATTAAAGTCAATTCGCCCGTTATCTGGGAATTGATTATCTTGGCTACAGGTGCAATGACGTGATTTGCCCACAGATCATCTAGTTGAAGATCACGGCACTATAAGCAACCTTTCACCAAATTAACCTTTTTGGGCCTGCTCTCAGTTCTTTGTGATCTGCAGTCAGTGTCAGCCTCTTTCTTCAGAGGTTTTACGCTCTTTCTGCCTTTTTAGACAAATTACAGGTACTGCATAATATGGGCTGCTTATTTTGTTTAGTCACATGCTATCTTACAGGTTTTGAACAATTTTCAGACAAGGATATTTATTCCAATTTTATACATTCTAGTATGAAATTGCTTACTAAATAATTATACTAACAAGTAGTCAAAGTCCAGGGCAAGATAAAATATTATAAATGTTGCTTATTTTCCTAGTGCTATACTTGCATAAAAGTAGTCTTCAAACTTCTAGTCATGTAATTTAATCTAGAAAACTGCTGACATAGTATTGATTTATGTAGATTTAATGGATGTTCTGACACGACTACAGGGTGCTCTCCATAGTCCCAGCTCAGCAAAGCATGTAAGAACATGCATAAAATTAAGGATATGCTTTGTACCACTAATACTTTATGCCAATTAACCCATATTTTCACCACAATTTCTGCTATGCCTGCCTTGTGTCACATTACATATATATTCCACATATTATATATTCCATATATATCGGTTATATATTACTCTTATCTGTTACATATTTCAATATGTTACATGTATATTGCAATGAGTGTATTTATGTGAGATTTTAAAACTAGATTTTTCTAAAATGAACCACTTATGGAATTGTATGGTATCTGAGTAATTCACCATGTAGGTGAGTTTTATGACATAGATAATGTGGTCTAACTGTGGGCTGGCTCCAAAAGGGGCACTTCCATTGCCAGTTACATACTTGCACCCTGTACCAACTGTACTGTTTGGCCTTTCCCAGTCTGGTTTTTTTTTGCCAGGTGCAGCAGGGCTAAGATTCATTTTTTGCCAGTTTAACTCTCTAAACTCTCTCAGCTTACCCTAGAGCTGAACATCAGTACTGACAGCCAGGAGAAGTGAGATGGCAGGGCAGGGCCTCTCTGCACAGCAGGATCTAGCTTAGCACAATGTGTATTAGCAAAATGTGTATTTCAAAACCACATTTCCACTGCACTCCAAACCATTAAGAGGCTCAGCCTCTGTTTCAGTGCACTACTCCCCCCACTCAGCTTTTAAACAAGACTCATCTCTAATTAAATGTAAAACTGCTTTTAAGAAATTGATCAAAAAATGTTCTCCTAGTACTCAGACTGTCTTTTGTCTGAACATGTTGTAAATCTGACAGGATTCCAGTTACCTTTTTGCAATTGTTAAAAACAAAAGGTTTAGCAAAGAATAAACCTAACCTAAAGAAAAGCAGAGCTAGTCTCTTGAAAGTAATGAAATCTTCTTGCTGCATTTGCTCAGATAGTTAATAGGAAGATTGGCAGAATGACAGATGTTTTTTCAGACTCGCAAGGAGAACTCATGCTAATGCTAACCTTGACACATTCTTTCCTTCACAAAGAAATGTCAGGATGCTACATGGTGGAAAACCAAGAGTAGCTGCAAATATTTAATCCTCTCACTTCTATTCATCTGAATGGGATTATCTTCTACTGCTATAGGTTTTGATAGCAGAGCAGTCCCACCAATCAGCTAAAAAGCAAGCACAAAAAAGATGAAAATCCTGATTAATTTCTGAAAAAAGCTCAAATCCAATGGAGAAACTGAAGTAGTACATTTGAGCCTCTTTAGGAAAGGCATAAAATAAACTGCTTGGAAGATAATGAATTAATTTAATTTGAATACTAATTAGTATACATTTTTACTGCTACTGTGATCCTCTGAATTTAATTGTTAATTCTAATTGTAGTTCATATTTATTTCAACGTAACTCTTTTAATGAGAGCATAATTGCATAAAAGAGCACTTCAATAGAAATAAAATAGAATAGTAAGAAAGTGAAAATGCAAGAGTAATGTTGGTGTAAGAGAAGGACTGCTAGGTTCCTGCATGTAGTCATCCCAACTATCAGGTGTGCAAATGCTGCGAGTTACTCCAATTCCCACTTCTGACCTGCTTCAAACACCAAAGGGAGACTGTTGTTTAAGTGTACTTTTGTTCCTAAAAATTTTCCATTAATTTTAGCATATAGAGAAAAGCAACTGTTCTACATTTTCAGACAAACATGCTTCTGCAACAAGGGAGTGCTCATCTTTAATACAACCAGACATAAATTAAACTGTACTTTGAAAAGTTCTGGTGTTATTACCAGCACTGGTCTTACAAAAACTAGGACTAGTTAAAGCTCGTGTTTGATTATTTTTTTTAATAGGAATTGCATTAGCTGCTTCTCCTATGATTTCACTACAGGACCCTCTGCAGAACTAATTCAGAGGAAGGTCCCTTCTGCCCTGGAAGGTAGGACCTCCAGAAAGGTCTCATTTTTGAGCTTTAGACAACAAACTGCTTTCCTTTAGCTTCTGACAACACAACACAGTGAGATTAATAAGAACCTGTTGCTTCAGCCTAGTTGGTAAGCAGGAACTTTAGCTCAGAATTTCACTTCTATCAGTATTTGATAGTCTCAGTTTTAATATTACAAGACACCTTTACTGTATATCAATAGGCCAATATAGGATTAGATGGGACATCAGGAACCTTTTGAACCTAAACATAACTTCCAAATCCAAACCTAGCTCTATTTTTAAAGTTTTGAAAAAAATACAAGTCAAAATTGCTTTAGAAAATCCTTGTAGACACAGCTAAAAATCACACCTTCATGTAAACAAAAAAAAAGGATGTGCAATTTTAATGAGGTATTGAGGCAACATATAAAACATAAAAAAAGCTACAAAAACTAATCAAAAATAAACCACTACATTTTTTTTTTTAAGGTAGAATGAGTGATTGATGCTCTGCAGCTTATCATGGAGGTTACCAGGTACTGAATGCTGAATGATATCTTAAGAAATTACTCACTTGTTACATCTGTTCAGAGGGGTCCAAACCCACCTCCATTACCAACAGAAAACACTGTGAATTTTCAGCTTCTAATAACACCATTAAATTTGTAAGCTGCACCTCTGAAACTGCACCTGGGGTTCTCATATCCTCCCACTCTGATATTAAAAATATTCTGTGCATCAGCTGTTATTATGCATGCAAAAATGACACAGAGAGAAGCTTTTTCCACAGGCTTCTGCTGACACCAACGCCCTTAGTCACTTTAACTGTAGTATGAGGATTTTTGTCCAGGTAATCACAATCACTAAGACAACAGAACTTCAATGGCTGAATCAATTTAAGCTGTGTGCATGCTAGCTAAAGTCTTTTAGGAGTGCATTTAAGAAAGAATTATTCCCAATAACATATTCAATGAAGTTAGAAAAAGCTGTCTTTGAATCCATATTAAAGTTGACAGTCTGTAGCTGTGTTTAGAACTGACTTTTGTTAGCCTGTTTTCACAGTCAGTCCCTGTTCCTGAAGGCTATAACTTGTCAGTAAAATTCCAGCCTTAAATTAAGCATAGAGGATGAAACTTAGGGCTGGAAGCAAAGAAAGACTTGAAATCCTCTGGGACCACACTTAAACTTTATGCTCCACTTTCTGGTTTTGGTGCAGAATTGGTACATATCCATTAGGCACTGTCTGTTCAGTGAAACTGAAGTTATTACAAATATTGAAAATATTCTAAACAGTTTTCAATACAATATTCAAAATACCAGAAACTGAACCAAAAGCAAACAAGCAGTCTGCCCAGACAAGTCAGACAGACTTTATCTGCCTCTCCAGCAGAGTGACAAAACCTGTAGCTAATGGGAACACAGCACACATGACTTAGCCTGTCTTCACTGACACTGTCCTTCTACACAGTCCACCCTGACACTACCATAAATAAAATCAACTATCCCACTTCATCTGATCAACTTCACAGACACAAACTGAAGCACCTAAATTAAGAGAAACATTGTGCTGTGTTTCTTCTTCTCAGTGAAGAGAAAGGCAACTTCAAAGAACAACTTCAATGGCCTGCCATCTTCCTTAATTATTGGCTATGAAATTAGCCCAGGTTAAGCTTCTAAACGTAGGAAAGATGAACCTGGGCCATAGAACAGATAAAGCTACTGCCATAGGGGTGCAAAAATGACTGGAAACCACTCTCAGAGGAGTTAGTAAGGGTTGTCAAGATATACTAAATGCCAGTCTTCAGATCTCTTCCAAGCCTTAGGGTCACTCATTCTTAGAATTTTTACTACTGAGCTGTTTTGAGAGCATGCTGATTAAATTTGCAGATGACAGAGAACCAGGAAAGTCTGGAAGTAAGACAGGACTAGTACTCAGCCTTGACCAACCAAAAAATGAGTTGAAGAAATCACAATGCACTCAGGTAAAGGCAAGTGCAAATTATCCCACTCAGGAAGGACACACACGCTGAGGGGATGGTGCAAAGTTCTGCAGAAAATATCTGGGGTGCAGGGGATGGCAAACAAAGTAGGAATCAAGAATGTTGTATTGACTTGTGATAAATCTGGCCAGCAGTAATGCTGCTTCCTTGCTAGACAGCATGCTGCAAATTATAATGATGTGTAAAAGACACTAACTGCAAATGTGAAAAGAAACATTGAAACTTTACTAACACTCCCTAAATTTGAACATTCTAATTAGTCTCTATTAATGGCTGTATCTGCCATGATAAAGAATTCACAATATGCAGGGCTTATATACCTGAACTATGGCACCTCATGGTGTCCTATGATGCATTTAAGACATGCAGCACCATGGTATTCAAAGAACTCCATGGTTCACTAGGAGAACAACTTAATTCAAACAAACAGCTGTGAATGAACACTTTGGTGTTGCTATAGTCATATGACAAAAATCAATAAAAACCTCTTTCCTTTTCTACAAGCTCTTAACTTGCAGCAAGCAAAGACAGCACACAGAACTGGCAGGATATAAGTCACACAACATGCATTCTTTTTTAAAAAAAATGTATTTAGGCTGAAAATATGTGATTTATGCCGTAATTTTAAAACTTTGTCTATCATCCAGAGAGAAGATTGGGGGTTGGAACTGGATGATCTTTAAGATCCCTTCCAACCCAAGCCATTCTATGAAATCAACACCTGGCTAATTTAATAATTTCTGTATTTATTAAAAAACAGTAATTTGTGTCCTGAAAGCAACGCACTTATGGGAACAGCCACTGCCTGGAAAATCTGTGGTTACTTCATAATAATGTATTTCAGTTTCCTTAAAGATGTTTATGTAATGTTAATTAGAGATCATAGATAACCTGATGGGCAACACTGGTTATGTTCTTTAAGGCTATGACCTTAAAGAACTAGTTTCATCTAATCAGGTGGAAAGTTCAAAGAGCTGATAGGAATCATAAAACACACTATCAATAATCTTTACTTATAGTTTGACCTTATAGGATTGAAATATACACTATTTATATTCAGCGAAAGTAAGAATATGTCCTTTTTTTTACCTAAAAACCACAACATTGTTCATTAATCAAATTTTAGATTGGATAGAGTAAAAATCCATCCTACCTGAGTACAGAAAACTCATTCGTTATTAGCAGTAATTTTGAAAAATTAATGGGAGAGGGAAAGCCTGACTCCAGTGAAGCTGGTGGAGTTCTATCAGTAACTTAAATGCGCTGTAGATTTAATGTAAACAGGCCAAATATGAGTAAACTCTCAAAGAATGCAGAAGAAAACCTGACATGTCTTAATTACTGGGGGGGAAACGGCTGAGTATGTTATTTTCCTTTGAATTACCATGTACTTATTATATCTTGAATTATTGCACGTATACATTATAAATACATACTGATAATGCTTGTGAGAGTTGTATTTCAAAAACCAGGAGAAAAACAGCTGAAGAAAGCTTTTAAGACATGGCACTTGATCCAGTGTCCTCTCTCATGCATCTCTATGTCCTTGTGCCTATCCATGAGACAATGTGGGATTGCAGTTCTGCAAAAGAATGAGGTGCATTTGTTAACTTCATGGCTCAGGGTGAAATGGCCACCACTCCACATCTGTAAAACTTCTTGCTTCAACAACTAGTTCAAACAGAAGAAAATCATCCATACAAACCACCTATTCTTTCCAAATGGGTTCCTCCAAAGCTGTGTCATTGCCTATAAATAACCATTATCATGTGAAGTCTAAACCTTTCCGCCAGTAAGCCAGCACTTAGAAGAATAATGTATTATGCAAAATTAAGTCATATGAATCATTTTGCAAAATATGATTTTTAAGTGGGTACAGGCACTTCATATATTATTCAAAGAACAGAAACGTTCCCTTACCTATCATGCTATATTTAGGATACTTTTTTTTTTATGATGGAGAAATAAAAGAGATGAAAAGATGGAAAAAAAGCAGCTGCAGAGAGAGACAAAGGGAGGCTTAGTCCTAAAAGAAAACCCCAAAACCAAAGCAAAGTTTATTTCTAAGTGTCTCAGCTAATGTGATGTACATAGCTATGGCCCAGATCATACCATGAATTATTCCTTTTCTCCCTTAAAGTCCAACTCCTGGAGTTGTGTGGTTTGCCAGGCACCTCACTTTTCACATTAACAAAAATTACATGGTTTATAACTCTTTATCGTGCAAAACCCCCCACTCCTCCACACTCTAAAAATGAACAGCAAGGGTTCAAATGCAAATACAAACTCCCCAGTGTATTGCTTTTGATTGATGGTGTACTGCAAAGCAAACCCGCCGTGGTGTGTTTGGTTTTCGCGCAGCTGCCCCTTTGTGTGCTCGAGGCCGGGCAGCAGCAGCCAGAGCCCAGCCTTCTGTGGGGGCAGCCGGAGTGCGGCTCCCCCAGCGCCCAGGGCACAGCCGGGGGGAGCTGGGGCTGGCAGGCACGATCACAGAGTATCCCGGGCTGGAAGGGATCCTTACAGTCCAGCTGGCCCCGCACAGCCCCAAGAGTCCCACCACGTGCCCAAGAGCATTGTCCAAACGCTTCTGGAACTCAGACAGGCTTGGTGCTCCGACTGCTTTCCTGGGGAGCCCTTCAGTGCCCAACCACCCTCTCGGTGAGGAACCTTTGCCCAATACCCAACATATGCCTCCCATGACACAGCCTTGTGCTGTTCCCTCGGGTGTGCCATGTTACAGCTCGGGGGCACCGACCTGAACACCCACCGGGGCGCCAACCCAAACACCCATGGGGGCACCGAGCCAAACACCCACCGAGGCACCAACCCGAACACCCACTGGGGCCTCCTTCCTGGCCCAGGGGCTCCAGGGTGTCTTTTGGGGCTGGCCCGAGCAGTGTTTGAGTGCTGTGTCCGGCTGTGGGCATTGAGGCCCTGGAGTGGGCCCAGAGGAGGCGGTGCAGCGGCTGAAGGGTGTGGGGCGGCTGAGGGAGCCGGGGCTGTCCAGCCTGGGGGGGGCCGAGGGGAAACCTCCTTGCCCCCCACCGAGCGCCTGAGAGGAGGCTCTGCCGGGCAGGGGGGCCGTGTGGGAGCCACAGGACAGGACAGCTGCACCGGGGGAGGTTTAGGTTGGCCATTAGGAAGGATTTTGTCACACGAAGGGTGATCAGACATTAGAATGGACTGCCCAAGGAGGTGGCGGAGTCCCCAACCCTGGAGGTGCGTAAGGAAAGGCTGGACATGGCACGCAACGCCATGGTCTAGCTAACACGGCGGTGCTCGGTCAAAGGTCGGACTGGATGATGTCAGGGGCTTTTCCAACACAACAGATTCCCCAATTTGGCGAGGGGCGAACGCGCAGCGCGGGCTGCCGGCCGTGAGGGCGCGATGGGCGGGCGCAGCGCGCATGCGCGGGGCCCGCGGCCGCCCCTGCCTGGTGTGCGCGGCCGGGGAGCGCGTGTGGGCAGCGGTGACGTGATGACGCCGCCCTGCGCGTGTCGCCAGCCGCGCGACCCACGCACGGTCCGCGCGCTCGTGCCTGCCGCTGGGGCC
>VXBX01005159.1:400954-422371 GCA_013400415.1 Scytalopus superciliaris
CCCCGAGCCGCCGTCAATGGAAGTATGCTACCAGCTGCCCGTGCTGCCGCTGGACAGGCCGGTGCCGCAGCACGTCCTCAGCCGCAGAGGGGCCATCAGCTTCAGCTCCAGCTCCGCGCTCTTCGGCTGCCCCAACCCCCGGCAGCTCTCGCAGGTAGGCACCGCCACCGGGCCCGCCCGGGCACCGGCGGCCGGGGGAGACACCGCTAAGAGGTTTATGGCTCGTAATTGCCAGGCTTATCTCTGTAGTATCGGTTGCGATGCGATTGGTGAACTCCTTGGCGTTTATTTTCACGGCCAGTGGATTATTTGTTTCTCCTGTAATTTTTAAGATAGGGCTGTTTTTTGTCCTTTTCGGGCTTTTTTTTTTTTAGTTTGGGCTTTCCTTGAAGGGTCCAAATTTCCTACGGGATTACCAAAAGCTGCAGCGACTTTGCTGAAATGGTGAACATGCACTGCAGTGTTGCATTTGGGATGCTGTGCCTTTTCTCCCTCCAACTATTGAGACTTGGCAATCCGTCTAGAAGGAGACAAAGATCCTTGGCGTTTTCCTTTCCACGGTATTGTTCCCTGCCCACATTACATTAGTCACAATATAAACTGCACTGTATTTTGTTTTATCTGATCGTGTTGGAAATACCACGAAAAGGGTCATTATAAACTATCAAGACAAAAGGCAGGTTTTTCTTGTGAACGTTGCCCTAAATTTCTGAATTTGTGTTAGTATGGTTTCCCAGCACCCAGTGATAAAATTATATTCTGGTGGAAGTCTCTGGAGAAAATCTGGAATTATGGTGGAAAGCGTGTGTTTTGGTGGGGAGTCGAGAGTCAGCCTCTCTTGGCTTCTAGGGATTTCTTATGTTGAGACTGAAAGGTCTCCTTAAGTGCTCTGAAGTATGTTGTCCTTGCAAAAGATGCTGTCTTTGCATGCGCAATGGTAATTTTTTGGTGAATCTTATTATGTTATTCTATTTTTTTTTCATTACTTGCTTCCCTTCATGTATGCAGATGTAGAAAATACAGAGCTGCCAGTCGATTTTGGCTTTGTCCCTGGTTTGGTAGCAATGAAGCTCTGTGTGAGCATTAGGCACGTGTATGTTTGGACAGGAAGAATCAACAAAATACTGTTAATTACCAAGAATACATATGGGAATAATTATTAGCAAGCAAATGAAGATGAATATGTGTTGAAGATGTTTCCTTCCCCGAGTATAAATGTAATAATTGATAAAAACGTTGCTTTTTTGACAAATTAGTTTTCCATGTAGCAACTGGGTTAGGATCTTTTCCATTTGTGCTGCATGTTCTTAGCTGTACTTGGTGATGGTGAATTTTCCGTATGTATAAGTCATCTTGAAAGTCCAACCTAATGTAGCACGTTTTGTTCTGTGCAAATAAGAGAAGGGTCCCTTGTTTAAAGCATTCATGGTTTCCCTAAAAGAAATAGTCAGAATGGTCAAGGTGATGCATTGTATCCTTCCTGTATGGTCTCCAGAGCAGGTGACGCATGAAGTGTATACAAGTTTATCAAATTAAAGATGGTATTGACATTTAAAGTGGGTTTTTTTTCCCCCCAACTCTCAAGCTTCTCAATGGATTCCTTGTTTTCTGGCCAATATGCTGCAGGTATATTAGTGAGTTACAGGAAGAGTTGCTTGAATAACTTGTAAAAAAGGGAAACTGTGTGTTTGACCAAGTAGTATTTGTTTGTGTAAGCCAAAGAACTAGGTTCATGCATTAATGAAAAGGAATTAGGATATTTAAGAGAGGAAGCCTTTGCTATTGTTGGACTTCTGATTAGAATACAGCTCTGTTTTGCTGTCTTTATCTTTTTTTTTCATTTACCTGGAGTCTCCTACAGACAATATGATGCAAACGTCTACCAGACCTGCAATCACAGGCTGGTGTAAATGATGGACTAAGGAGCATCAGCAGTGAGATTAATGATTGTATGTAACTCCTGAATTTAGCTTCACCTTGCAAGTGTCCTGCAAGACTTAGAGTACTCCAGTTTCATTGCTGTTCAGAGAGGTCTGAACCCTCATTAGTCTGTCATTTTCAGTGTGCTGCTTCAGCTAGCTTTGGGCAATAGGAGTAAAACTGGAGATGTGTGCACAAGAAACTGGTATGTACAGCCAGCATTTTACAGCTAATATGCATTTAGCAGATTTTCTTAAAAATTGTAAGGTCTTGAAAACTAAATTCCCACATAGAGATTAAAAGTGAAATGATTGAGGCATAAAATGTGTTAGGCTTACCCTTTCAGCAAGAAGGTATTTTACATAGGAAACACATGTGAGATAAATGCATGCTACATTAGACATACCGTTTAATTGTGACAGCGCGAAGCAGTCAAATATTTGTCTCTTTATATATTAAGTGAAATTTTGGTTTTGTTCAAGTTTCACTGAATGCGTTCAAAATGGGCTGTATATTGCTTTTTAAAGCTTAAGTATAGTGGTGCTGGGAATGACCTCGAGAATTCTGGTCTACTCCTCTCAGCCCCAGGAAGGATAAATTGTACTTACAGTGTTATTAACAGATGTTTGTCTAATCTGTTTGCTTAATCTGTTTTTTAAGATACAGTCTTACGAGATGAAGTGAGTTGATATAACTCATTATTGCTGAAGGTTAAAAGTCCTGACATTGGGCACGTGTTATTAGTACTTCCTCTATGCTGTCTCTGCTTGTCAGGTGTTTGCTGATTCAATTCACTAAAACAGCAGAAAACTAACACAAGTGGGTAACTGGGTAGCTTTCTGCCATCTTTTTGAATAAAATAGGCTTAGTGAAGTTTGAGACCTGATTTTAAGAAGAAGATGGTGTCACTAGGCTTTTGAAATCCATAAAAGCCTCAATAGAAATTACGCAAACTCACTGGTCAGTTTTTCTTAATAGTGCTTAACGGCTCTTGTGATGAGAGTTCTTTCTTAATACTGAATTAAATCTTTCTTGTAATGATTTATACCTTTCACTGTCCCCAGTAAATGTAGAAAAAAGCTTATTAATTTTTCTTTGTAGTTTTTTAATACATGAACATTATTTGTGTTAGTTTCAAAGTTTTTACAACAAAAATAATAAAAGTGACATCTCTTACCTGGAGGTTATTTGTGATGTTTATTGTTCAAGTCCAGTCAAGTGAAAAGGTGCTATTGTATGTGCTTATACAATTGTTTGAGTTAATAATGTTCTTTGAACATGAAGTAAGTTGAAATGCTAGTGGTAAAAGCTATTTTTAAGGGCACTTGAATGGGTAATTGTTGAAATGACCAGGACATGTCACACAGATGAGATTGAATTTAGGGTCATTGGGAGATCAAGTGGATGTTAAGTAGTACCTTGGACCGTACATTCAGGGAGTTCATTCCAAATGTTACATCATTATGTTTTTCAAATTAAAGCTGAGCTTTCAGAGAACAATTTTTGATTTTTAACTTGTAGTAATAGTAGTAGAAAAGAGTCTCTGAAACTGTATTTAGTGTGAAAATTTTTAGTCTGTATTTTTTATGAATAAGTTTATAAGGAAAACCACATATGTAGCTGCAAACACTTTTAGATTGTCCTGCATTGCACTCCCCACTCCCCAAGTGGAATTGACATAAACATATCACAAATGAGTAAGAAAACTTTAGCCCAATCTGCTGTTTTTGACTCATTTCTATCCCTCTGCTTTCTAACTAGTTCTGCACTTTCTTCAGTTCCTCCAAAAATGGCATCTATGATATGTAGTAGCAGTGTCTGAATAGAAGTAAAGATCTAGTTTTGGCCTTTCTGTCCTTAAACGATTGAAACTGATGATGGTAAAGGTGTCTCCTAAGGATGAAATTGCATGAAGAGAGGATAGAGCAAATAACAGAAGACTCCATTTGAATCTCAGAAATGTAGGCACTGTCTCCACCTGACGTGCCAGGTATTACTTTGTACCAGGTAGTACCATGTACTGCTACCTGATACTTGATAACCCAGTTCATGATCCTTCTTCATTGCTTCTCCGTTTCATGTATTTAAGCAATATTGTGTCATACTTTGTGGCTCTGCATGTGATACACAAGTGAACAATAGATTGTAGATCATGCATGTGGAATCCTGGATTTGACTTGGAGGATGAAGTGGGGAAAGAAGTCACTAAGAGCAACTGGAAATGTACTGCATCAATGGATTCGTCAGGCAAAAGGTTATACTTCTGCTGAAAAATGTGTTTCCCAACATTGACTGAGTGCTTTGGCCACCTTTTGCTGTGTAACTCCTCTTTTCACTGTTTGTTACCTGATGTCATCGAAATGTGTTTTGCTCTGCATGTAGCATGACAAGTTACAAGGCAGAGTTGAGAGGTGTGTCTGTATGGTCTGAACATAGACATTGGTCTTTAATCCCATGGTTGCACCTTTTTTCTTGGAGAAGTGTTGGCATGACCTATTTTTCCTTTGCAGCTGCTCATTTCTACTCTAGCATTTTCCTCTTAGTTGTGTCAATTTCTTTTTTTTTTTTTTTTTGATCAGGTTATTTTTCAGCCTCAGCTGACTCATAGTACAGTTTCATAAACGATTGTGACAGTTAGTAAGGAGGAAGCAATACACCACAATGCTAGACCAGGAATAACGAGCAGTGGGGAAGCAGAAGGAATACCTTACTGAGTTGGCCCTGCTACTGAATGTACCCCTTTCTTTTTTCATCCACTGTTTTTCATAACTTTTCTTCAATACCTTTCTTAACCTCTTCATCAGTGTTTCTCAATTGCTTGCTCCTTCATTAGCTGTCTCCTGCCATTCCCCATATCTCTGTTGCATGAATAATTAACAAGCTAAAATAATGAAATAATCTTCCTGTTGTGATTCCTAGCCTCTGGAATTAATTCTGTGTTGCTGCTATGCTTGCCATTCCCTTCATCTTGTATTTATTGTGTCTGGTTGCTGAGATTGCATCTATTCATATGAGAAGCAGAGCCTGACTCTACACACAGCACCGACAAGTTCTGATTGAGGCTTTCATGCGCTGCAGTAATTTTATGTGGCAGTTCATTTTTAAAATGCTGTGAGTTTTATTACCAATTAACTTTTTCATATATCATAGCGTAAAGTAACATTGGTGCTTGCATTCTGGAAAAGGTCATAGCAGCTTCTTTCATGCCCTATAATTGTGTAAGATCTAAACAGAGTAATAGTTTAAAGTCCCCATTAATTAGATTGTCTTAAATAATCAAAAGTCAATTCTTCTTTGTCCAGTTTGTGTAATAGTACATTTTGTGCTTTGTAGGAACCTCAGCTTTCTGATGCTATCTTTAAAAAGAAATTGGTTTGAAAAGAGATTGCACCTGTGTGCCCCTTCAGTTGTGAAATACTGAATTTTAACTGTAAAACAGTTTTACAAGAAGTCAACATTAGTTTATGAATATTCAGTATTCTAGATGAACTAATTATGTGGTAATGGAAAGCAAATACAGGTTATTGGAATTAGGAGTGTTTTGAATGGGATGTTTGTTTCAGCATCTTTTCTTAGAAAAACCCAGCCTTCTATCTGCTAAGTAAGTCTGGTTTTTTAGGTTGCTTGAGAAAAGCATCCAAACTCGGTTAATTGTGAGTCAATATGGTAATATGCTCAATTTTTTGTTAGTAAAGTATAGAAATATTGTAATTTTTTGACACTGCTGTTGTTACGCAGTTTTGGTATGTGGAAAACAATGTTGAAGATGTCTACATTTGAATCTGTTTCTTCCATTGTTTTATTTTCTGCAAAGCCTACAGTGGGAGAAACCCCTGGTAATAATTAGAACGATGATTTGTTAGAACAGTTCTCTCTCATGTTAATGACCATTGGCTTACTGTTTTCTTCTGTTTCTATCATCAGTTGGTGTTTACAGGTTTCCTCTGGTTTTCTACTAAAATTGTAGATTTCTGAATATACTCAGTAATTTTCTAGCATTGGGAATCTCAGATTCATGACTGTATTTCCAGGTCTGCTAGCTTATTGCTCAGATTGTGTTGTATTTGCCTTTATTACAAATTCACTGAACCTGCATGGAAATAGTGAGTAATTTGACAGCTCGGGTTTTTTGGTGGTTTGCCTATTCTTTTCTCTCCCAGAAGCATGAAACCAAAGTAACTTGTTTGTCCTTTACTGTGTAAATCCTAGTTAACATACATCAGCACTTTCCACATGTGAATTTGTACAGTTGAGTGTATTCATTTATTGTATGATATGATTAAAGGAATGTAGTGTATTCTATCAGAATATCCTTTCCTTCTAAATGAAGGCCTGACAATGGACGTGAATCTTAATCTCAATAATCCTACTACATACTGCCAATAGTCCTTTGTGTGCATTCACAGCTAAATGAAATATTCAATTCTGCTCAAGAAAACTCTTTTATATAAGCAAATACAAATTCTTGGTGTGGGCATGCACATTCATGTAGGGTCTTACAGGAAGCATGTGTCTGGGACCAGGAATTGAACCCAGGCCTCTAAAATTCCAGTTCAGAGTTATGCACAGAAATCTTTATAGGAAAACTTGGAAGAGTTTGTCTTTCATTAGATGTGAAGTTTTCCTCAGTTTGTTCTGATTATGTCATTAACAAGTAACTGCAGTGTAAATAAGCACCCTGTGTAATCCAGCAAGGCAGCCTGCCAAAATATTTTATTATAAAAATGCAGTTCTGGGAAACTGGATTTAGGGTTGGGGATTTAGTTGGGGAATTGTTTATTTGTATGCTTGCATTGTACGGAATTTGTAGCCAAATATTTTGTTTTCTTTCTGGTTGAAAATAAATTTGTGGCTGTTATCTCACCTTCCCTGCCCTCCTCTCTTCCATACCTTGAGAATTTTTTACTTCTGTTACAGCAGCCTGACTCCTGTACACCTTTGATATGGCAATCTGATTTATTATCTTCCTGACCACACTCCCACAGTAATTATAATTAAAGAGATTCTTGGAGTCTGCTTTTCATCACAAGGTAGAGGGTGAATTCTTTTCTCAGCTCCTAGCTGAATTTGTGGAGGAGCCAAGATTTGCAGCAGGCCCTCCTCCTCTGCCTGCCTGAGCATCAGAAAGAGCATGCTGCAATGAGAATAATAAAGCAAGCTCTGTATTAGCAGAATATTTTACTATTTCTTACACTCCTTTCTGGCAGATGAGATATGCGGAAAAAAAGACACTGTTTCCTTTACCAATTATAGGGATTTTTTTCCTATTTCTTCCCCTCCCCCCATAACAGACATAGCTGGAGGCTACTCTGGGTAGTAAAACTGGATGTTTAATAAAGGCCAAATACAACCTGTTGCCCACTTTAGGGCAAGGGGTCGATTCCATCCCAAAGGGCAAAAAAAACCAAAAAAACCCCCAAAAACAAAACAAAAAAACAAAAAAACAAACANTATTTCAAGGCTGTGAGGGAAAAACTATAATGGGAAGGTTGAGACTTCATTAGGTGGATCAGCCTTGTAGCAGGAAAGGTGTAGCAACTTCGTGTGAGATTTCTGTCTGATGTGATGGTTCTTAGTGGTCTTAAAAATGGAGGTATGTATGGTGTTGGGATGGTGGCAAGCAAAAGTGGTCTCCTGAAGGACTCAGTTATACATGTAGATCAGAAAAGGTTAACACTCTTAAAAATCTACATGGGATACAATAGTCTGTCAGTGGAGGAACTGTAGTTGTCGTGGCAGGATTGACACTGGCCCGTGTTATTTCTTGCTTTGTGTTTGTAGCCAATATGTTCCATATATCGATTTTGTAGTTGATGGTGTGCTGAGGAGGAGGTTTCACATTTAGTCAGGCATGAACTTGCACTTCCATTTTCTTAAACTTTCCAGTAAAGTTCATGTGCCACAGTAATCTCCTGAAATGTGTATGTATGGTGGGGGCGTGTGTGTCTTTTTACTAGTGCCCTGTCTTCTCTTTTGGAATGGTAAAGTCCTGTAACCAGTTTTCAAAAAGCCTGGAGTACTTAAATTTCCTTGATTATTATCTGTGGAATTTTAGACTTTAGATTTCAGCAACTGCAATAATTGAGCTCTTTCTGGTATGGGGCAAAGAAAAATCTAGTTTCTTTTTCAGCTGCAAGCATGGTGTGAAACAGCTTTATGTATGGAAGTGAAGTAAAGGTGAGCTTTCTTTGCTGGTCTTGTTTATTATGAGAGATTTAGAGAGTAACTTTATGGAGTTTTGTTCTGTCATTTCTCTTGTTGTAGAGGTTGAGCTACATTTTCTTTAGAGTGGTGCTAATTAGAGTTTCTGCACTTTTCACTGAATTTATACAATATATTTAATCAGCTTTTCCTAACTTGTTTTCATTTGGACAAAATAAACTGATTACATCTTTGTCCAGATAAAACATTTAGTATATAGCACACAGTTTGATAGAGGAAATGGGAAAACTTTATTTATGGCCTCAATTAAAAAAAAATTTGTATTGAGCTGCTTACCTTGAAAAACTCATAATGTTCCAAATATTTTTAAGAAACGGTCCCTTCAATTTTTTTCCTTCTCTTTTCAAAAAAGGATATTAGTTCTCTTGCATATAGCCCCCCTGCTTATAGCTTTGTCACTTCAGATTATTGCGAGAATTTTGCAACCTACCTTAAGTGAAGACTAGAAGCAAAACAGCAAATTGCAGGTACTAAATTCCTGAACTTTTGCTTGTGGGGAATGTGTTGGACTTGTACTTTGTGATCTGTATTGAATTTCAGCCCCTTTTAAGGAGGAGAAAGGTTTCATCTCCATAGGAGCCTTGAATGATTGAAGCTATGCTTACCTTGTGTTTTTACTTGTGGTACTATGGCAGTATTTTTTGCCAGTGCTCTTCCAGCTTAAGTTGAGACTTGAAGGGATTTTTTTTTTTTGGTCTTAATAAAAGGCCCTTGGTTAAAATTATCCACCTGTCACCTTTTGATACAGTGGACTGTAAATGAAATAATTGGCCGTGCACTACAAGTCTAATCCATGAGTTTCTAAGGAAAGATGATTTGAGAGCATTAGACAAGAAGTTATTTGTGATTGGCTGAATAAATAGGAAGGACTATTCTGACTAATGAAGTTTAAGACTTTTCTTTGTTTTTAGTATTGTTGTCTTTTTATGAGAATATAGGAAAAGCTATAAACTGAAAAATCTGATTGTGTTGAAAGCAATTTGCCACTCAGGAGATCAAACTTTTTTCTTGTTTTTTTTTTGGTAGAGAGTCTGGTTATGATACGAGGAGAGAAAAGTTGATAAGCTAAAGAATATATCTTAAGCTTGTTTCTTAGTATAACAAAACATGTTATAGAAGGGTTTTGTTTCTGACATGCCTCAATTTAAGATTGTTAAAGTTAAGTACAGTGGGGTTTGTGTTTAATGTGTCATGAAAAGTAGGAGATTAGTTTCTTTAATTCTGCCATGTTTGACACATTGTAATGCTGCGCTTGGTGCTTAGAGAGGCATTGTGGTTGATGATTGTTGTTGACAGGAGCTGTAGTTTTTATTACTAATATTACTTTAAATGGAAATTCTCTTTCAGGTAAGGGTTTTATTCAGTGTCTGCAGTCATAGTTCCTAGGTGCTTTTGATGTAAGCAGTATTACTTGTGCTGTAATTGCTTTTAGCTGAATATCTTTACTCCTCTAGTGCTGACATTTGCACTCCTCTGACCCTGTGGAGGGTTGGTTTGCCGAGCTGCAGCAGCGGAAAGCCCTTTAATTTTTATAGTGGTAATTTGCTGCTGCTTTGTCTCTCCCTGGCTTTCCTGCAGGATCTGACGAGTGTTGGTGCAAGGGAAGGAGCAGGGATGTGCAGGCAGGGGCTGCACAGTGTGTGGCAACACTGACTCAAGTTGTTTCCATTGTAGTTGGAGGAATGTCCAGAACGCTGACAACTGTGTGGAATTGTTTCACTTTTTCCTCAAACAAGAGTGGGCTGAGTAATTCCCTGGTGTTATTCAAATTAACTAATGCACTGTATTCAGATTTTTAGTACTCCTGAAGAAGCATTGTGCCCCCTGTATCTTTTATATATTATTATTTGCATAGCTTCAAAATCTGTAAGTTCATCTCTGCTAGATGAATCCATGGTTCTGTGTATTTCAGATATTGAATAGGTGTGTCTTGGTAGCAAGAACACTTTAAAAGGACTGTTGTTAACTTTTGAACAAATGCTTGATGAAGGACATTAAGTCAAAAGAATCTGTATTCTTTCTATTTTTTAAGTGTAAAACTGCTAATTTCAAAATTTGGGTTAATAGATTTCCAAATATGAAGACTTCTGTTTTTCTTGTCTGCATAAGTGGTACATTTAGAAATAATGTACAAATGAAAGGTTATTTTAATGTGAAACTGAAAGTGTCTTTTCTTTATACATTTTTAAATTAAAAGTAGCTATGATTGTTACAGTTTGTAAATTAAATGTGTGAGAACATAAGGATCAAGCCTGTCTTTTGTCTTTGGAGAATTGTTTAGCATACTTAAAAGGCTTGCTAGTGTGTGTTTATATGTGGGAATCCGTATATATATATATATANAGAATGTCACATATATGTGCATATGCCACGTATATATATATATATATATATATACACATATGAAAATAACTATATAGATATATATGAAAATGTGGTAACTTAGTAAGGATATGGTGAGTGCCGCATAAATTCAGAAAAGAGAAAAAATGGTATTCATTGTACCATTTCCTATCATATTGTCTTGTATTCATCAAGTCACAGGACAAAATAATAAATGCAACAATTTTGGGAATATTTTTTACTTTCACTTGATCTTTCTAAGCAAGAAATTTGTTATTAGATTGTATGTATTAGGTCACCCTTGTTACTGTAAGGATTTAGAAGCTTTTGGTCAGAATGATGAACAATAGATAAGACACATTAGTTTTACAGTTTTAAGTGCTTCAGGATGATGATGTCGGGTAACTGTCAGGATTGTTCTTTCTAGCTTTTTTTTTTTGTTTTTTCCTTTCTCCAGATTTCTTATTATTATATACCTCCTGCATACTTTGTAGAGCTTGCCCCGAAGCACGTCTTAGGCCAAGGACAGTTGTATGGTAATAGCTGGTCTCTGTTACTGAGTTGCCAAGTCAAACAAACTTGGATTGACTGTGTACATGTGTGCACAGTTGTTCAGCCATCCATTTCTGCTGAATTTAGTAGAGCACACAGTATGCTGATTATGTTGATTGGCAGAATTATTTTGAATCCCAGCCTGAAGTGCATTCAGTTCTGTGGAGGTATTTGTGGGTGGGNGATTTCCAAATATGAAGACTTCTGTTTTTCTTGTCTGCATAAGTGGTACATTTAGAAATAATGTACAAATGAAAGGTTATTTTAATGTGAAACTGAAAGTGTCTTTTCTTTATACATTTTTAAATTAAAAGTAGCTATGATTGTTACAGTTTGTAAATTAAATGTGTGAGAACATAAGGATCAATCCTGTCTTTTGTCTTTGGAGAATTGTTTAACATACTTAAAAGGCTTGCTAGTGTGTGTTTATATGTGGGAATCCGTATATATATATATATANAGGATTGTTCTTTCTAGCTTTTTTTTTTTGTTTTTTCCTTTCTCCAGATTTCTTATTATTATATACCTCCTGCATACTTTGTAGAGCTTGCCCCGAAGCACGTCTTAGGCCAAGGACAGTTGTATGGTAATAGCTGGTCTCTGTTACTGAGTTGCCAAGTCAAACAAACTTGGATTGACTGTGTACATGTGTGCACAGTTGTTCAGCCATCCATTTCTGCTGAATTTAGTAGAGCACACAGTATGCTGATTATGTTGATTGGCAGAATTATTTTGAATCCCAGCCTGAAGTGCATTCAGTTCTGTGGAGGTATTTGTGGGTGGGTTCACTGGGGGCCGGTGTGGAACTCAACCCTTGACCTAGGAGTAGTGCCTTGAGTGAGTTAGGATGCCATATGAGGTCTGCCCAGAGCAGCACCATGAGAACATTCCTGGGAACTGTCAACATTCAAGGAGATAGAATAGGCTGTACTGCTGGTACTTTTGCTGGATCATGGCAGAAGAGAAGAAGCTGCAGCAATAAATGCACTGGCTTCCATTTCACGTGTGCTGGCATTTTGAGGAGAGAATTGATCAGTAGCAGAGGATGGGTCTGCAGATGAACTAAAACTTGAGGGTGGAAAAGGTGATGTGTGTGGGCATCCTTTCTTAGTAGCTCTTGGTCTTTGCCGTTGAAGACATTGTATAAAGATCTTACCCGAAATTTCCTTTCTGATGTTTGTGAGAGCAAAGAATGAGGACTTACAAAAGGCAGTGTATGAGAGATGTGCCACTAGTGCCTTTTGGGATTCGTTCTCCTCAGGAGAAGGTGATCAGATAATCTGTGTGATGTGTGGAATGGCATAATATTACCTCTGTGTTTCATGAGATTGTTGTGAAAGCAATATGGTTTTGTTGAAAACACACATTGATCCCCGTCTGTTTCATCTGTTGTATTTTCTCACCTCTGCTGCCTGCTTTGTGGCATTGCTTTCTTCATGTTCCTTCATGGTGGCTTAGGTCCAGATACACCCTCTCAAAAACCTTCCATAAAAGTTTCTTGTGTCTTTATGAGGCCCAGTGCTTCACTTCACTCTGAAAGTGCCAATGAAAATGAGTGGTAAATAAAGGAAATGAATCTGTTGCAAAACTATAGATTATTCATTAGAGTAATATGTAGTAAGGTTTTAGGCAGGTCTCTGCTCTCTGGGAATTGCACTGATTTACGCTTTCGGAAAAAGAAGGAATCGGCTCTTGTTGGGAGGAGAAAGCTGTGGAATTTTAAAGCTTCCATGGACACCTAGGCATGCATGTGTTGTCATGTAGTGTTGGTGTATGCTTTCATCCCCACTTCTGGTGAAGCAGCATTCTCTTCTCTCTAGGGGCTGTGCTGCTAATTCTCTGCAGGAAGTGAATAAAGATCCTGCTGCAGAGAATATGGCAATACCTACACATTACAAAGAGGCCTCCAGTGAGGCAATAGTTGCTGAGTTATGGTTTTCAGCACTGAGTTTGCGTCTCAATTGTTTCTTCAGTGCCTCTGTATCAATTTTCTCATCCTTGTTGAAAACATATAGTAGCCTGTAGCACTGTCAGAGCAGTGTGACAGCTCTCACTCTTCTGTTCCAGTGGTCTTTCAAGCCTCTCCATGTCCATCTGGTCTGTGGTATTGTCTCATAGGTGCTGTAATTATCTGTGCTCCCAGTTTGGTCTCCACTGTGCTGCTGCTTTGCCCCTAGTTCCATCAGATTGAGGACTGCTGCCTGCATGCCACTGGGATAAAGGGACTGCATTTGAGGTAGTTGTTAGAGTTGAAGTGACTTGGAAAAGGAAGAACATAGGAAAAAAAAGAGAGAATCCTAGTTTTGGAACTGGGCCTCATTCTACTGAGTGTTTGGGTGGAGAGTATGGTTACAGTTTCTAGTTTCTGTATTTTTGTCTGAA
This sequence comes from Scytalopus superciliaris, assembly GCA_013400415.1. Lineage (NCBI taxonomy): Eukaryota > Metazoa > Chordata > Aves > Passeriformes > Rhinocryptidae > Scytalopus > Scytalopus superciliaris. The sequence goes on from VXBX01005159.1 coordinate 414,374, forward strand.
ACTTTCTCTTCCCTTGACTGCTGTGAGTCTTCTCCACATCCAAGTCAAGCAATAGAGAGTACAGGCCTGAAATAGCTTATAAAATGGGACTGTGAAATGTGTGTTTGTCCGTAGCCCACAATTTAGTGATTGGAAAGGATTTGGCAAAAGCACCAGGGCAATGATATCCAGAGGACTAACAAGAAAACTACTAATGTGGGTTAATTAGAGTCATAATGAACTGAAATAATTCAAAGTCAGATTTCATCCCATGAACAAACTGACGTGGCAAAACTCCCTTATGTGCAGAAAAAGGAACTAATATCCTATAATTTCAGTACTTTTTCAGTACCTTTTTTTCTTTTCTTTTCTTTTTTTTTTTTATATTCAGTGCCAGGCATCCTGCAGGTTTTTACTGTTTTATCAGTCCATAGTTCTACCTTTTGTAGTTCAGGAGAAAGAAACATATTAGTGAAAATTCATTGTTGCATTCATCAATGTAATGTTTGGGTTCATAAAGATGGGAGATTTGCAGTTTTCAAGGCAGATGGTTTTGTGATTAAAATAGACATTTAACGAAGTGGTTATGTTCTTTAGTTTTGTAGTGTGCTGGTCTAAATGTCATGTGAGTCTTGCCCTACCTCAGTACTCACTGTTTCAGTTGGCAATTCTGAACTAGAGGTGTGTGTGTTCTGGTGAGTTACACTTACTTGGCTGAAATGAGCATTTGAAATCTTTCTCAGTACTGTTATGAAAAACAATGTTACAATAAAATCCAAAGTCAGCTTACTGTTAAATCTCTGCTCTAGGGCTGAGAAATTGTACAAGGATTGTAGGTGAGAGAAGGAATTTTGTCATCTCTGGCCTAACAGCAGTGACCTCTCATGTCATGTGAGATCTGGTTGAAAGGTGCTGCTGAAGTGTCCATCTCCTTCAGCATCTCTGTTCCCATCTCAGCTATGTAGACAAACAGAAATGTATCCTGCCAATTAGCTGTTTTTGGAATCTTTTGCCCATCATAAATTCCCCTTCTAAGTCTTACAGGCTCTCCTGTAGGCTCCTTTGTCTACCATAGAGTGTGATAGTTCTGCTCCTATACTTCTGAGGGGAGAAGGGTCTGGTCAGTCAGTGATCCTTCATGCTGCTGTTTGAGACAGAAAAGGGTTGAGAGTGAAGATAAATATGGTGGGGTCAAATAACGCCAGCTGAGAACCAGTAATTCAGAGCTATTGGTGCAGTAATAGGCATTACTGCTGGGCTCTTCGGTGTTGCTTTCACTTTTAACTGCAGAGTACTCTTGTAGTAGTTTATTGGGTTTTTTACTGAATGAAATTAATGTTTAGATTTATTTGTGGGAAATTGCTCTGTTAGATAAGGACATGTCTTTGATAATAGCTTTTTGTGCTATTTCTCCAACCCTTAAATAAGCCTCCAGCAGCAACCACAGGTTATTCTGATTACTGGGTATGTTTTTTGCTACAGAGAGCAACATGTCTTCTACCTATTTAGACTAGAGAAAGCATCTCTGGTTGGTGGACTTGAAAAGAAAATGTTGTCTTAGTATTCCATAGACGTTAAAATGCTGTTGGCATGATAAGCAATTGCATTTATCTTTCATGAGTGTTCACCTTCATGAGTGTATTTCAAGTATTTAAGTATCAAGTTATTCTGTTTGACTTTTTAGACTAAGGAAAGGACTGCTAAGCTGCCTGTTTTTAAAGTTCTCAAGCAGCGATTGAATGAAGCTAGCTGGTGGACAGATGCATACAGGCTGTGCTTGGTCATGCTGGCTCTTCATCCTGCTATGTGAAAACTCCAGTAATTGGTCCTTCACACTCAAAAAATGAAGCGCTTAAAAGTTTGCAACTCGTGCTTTCTTGTCTAAGAGTGCTCATTTTTTTTAACCTTCACAGCTTTAACTAGAATTCATCAAGCACATACGTATTATTTAGAAGTTTGCTTTTTGATACACAGGTAAATACACAGAGGTAAAATATTTGAACAGTTGTGCAAAGGAGAAAAAACCTGTTTGAATGTGTAAAACTAGTAGGAAAGAGAAGCAAAAAGTATAGCTGAGCTTGTAATTTAAAAGGAAAAAACTGTTTACGGTGGAGGGAGATGTTCATGGGTAGATGTTTCAAATATCTGAGATAGGAGTTCCTATATAGTGGTGTTTAAGAACTATGCATTCTTTGCTCTTGTCCTTTGATTCATTGTAAGGGTACAAAAGGTGGCCCAAGTGCAGCCCTCTGGTTTCTGTTGAGAGTGGTAAAGGGACAGACTAGGTCATTCGTTTGTTCTGTCTGTCAGACGCACTCACAGGCACACACTTCAATAAGAAATAAAGACGTTTGAAAATGTTCTATGTGGATGGACAAGTTTGGGAATTATGAATTTGAAATTGTCCTACAACCATAGACCATATTATGGCAAAAGGGTGCCTTCTTAAAGATGATTAAGGAGTTTTAAGTATTCTAAGAGCAGGTCTTGAGGCCATGGGGCAGAAATTAATTCTAATTAGCCTATGGTGGAATGTGTCATTGAGGTTTTTAAAATTAGCTGTTCTATATGGTAGATATCCCAGCATGTTTTTCGAGGTGTTTCACCATGATAAAATCCACACAACACCACCTGGAGGCTTCTTCTTTAAATTACCAGTCTGCTTTGTGATGTGTATCTCCAAATCCAGCTGACGACTCAAGCATTTGAAAATCTGCAGGGACCACATTACATAAATGTGTTGGCACCAATGTTGGTTCCTCCCACGCATTCAAATGAAGCTGGTATGGATGTACTGTATCTTTTTAATCAGCTTTGTCTGGCCAGCTAGGTGATTTGTCTTTGGAAGTGATGTCAGTTACTTAAGAATTCGGGGTACCTCACATATTGGCAAGGAAGGTGTGATTGTAAGAAACTGACAGGACGAACAAAAGCTGTAGAAGCTGGGGATTAAGGTCGCTTCTGGAAGACCAAACCTATGGAATGTTTTCAGTATTGGGTCTTTCTGAAAACTGGTTTTGTGGTATGCAGATAAGTGAAAAAAATGTTGTTTTTTTCTGAAGTGAACTTCTAGGCTAGTTTTTTTGGTGGGCCTGTGGTCTGTGTTATTTATTGGTTGGAGGAGTGAGATAACTGATTTTATGGGTAGTACTAGCTGCCTTGGTGTTGCCTGGAATACAGGCAGGCTGCGCATTGAAAGTTTACAGAGCAGTACTCCAGAAGTTACGTATGTGCTGACAAAGGTAATAACTCCAGTTGCAGCTTGAATATTTTTTACTGTCTCAAGAGTTCACATAAACTGGTTAAATTATTTTCTTAGAAATTAACCATTATGCCTGCTATACAATACGATGCATTCATTGTATTTGCAGACAGTAATGATTTAAGTAATTGGATTAAAAAAATACTTTGTGCGTCATGGCAAATAAAAATTATTTTTGTATCTATTGCTTTCATTCAAGTACAATAAGCGAAGGATCATAATTGCAGCTCTTAGAGTACACATTTTTGTTCCCAGGCTTTTATTCGTAGTAGTGGAAGACATTTTTTTTAATTCAGCTGCTCTTTTTTCAGTTTTCATTTCAAGCTTGCATGGTTTCACTAACTTAAGATTTCAGATGAAATTCTCAGTATTTCTGTAACAATTAACTTTGGTTAGTATTTTTCCGTTGGTGAAAAGAGTGGAAGTCTTATTTTAATGCCTTTAAATTACAAACATTAACAGATGTTGATGCGTGATTATTATGGTTTCAGGTGGTTTATGCTTTCTAAAATAGACTTTTATCTTAGCCATTACATTATAACCAAGAATATTATTCTGATAGTATTTTGGTGTGGGTTCATGCTATTCCTGAAAAGTCTCTCAATAGGGGATTTCTAAGATTTTGAGGATCTTCTCTTTCAGCACTGTTTGGGGAATGGAAAGAGCCTCACTAGTAATGCCTGACTATAATGAAAAAGTTTTTGTGTGGTTTAATGATTTCAGTTCCATAAGCAGACAGGGTATTCTTTTACCAGCACAATAAAGAACCTAATGTAAAGTCATCACACACCTTCTTAATTTGACAGCTTCGATGTCTTGGAGACCTTTATTGTGCCATATTAGTTCAGTTTTGGACTGTTGGTATTCTGCAGTAATCCAGATACGAGTGCAAGGAGGGAAAAAAGAAAGGATGTCATACCTGAGAAGGATTTTATAGATTTAAAAGACACCTAAATTGAGATACTGAAGATAGTTTTATCAATTTTGTTAAAGACTAAACTATCTTTATATAGGTACTGAATTATCCTTTTACATCAACAGACATAATAGGCCTGTTGCTTCACTGGTAATAATTATAGAATTGATTTGCTGTTTTAGAGGTTTTACAGTTCTTGGCTATTTGCAAAGCTTAAGATATGAATCTGTGTAATGCTTGACATTATGCATTGGTTTTACTTACTCATTTCTCTTTTTTTTTCCTGATCTGATGATTCTTTGATGCTTTAGTACTGGATACTTTTTGGTAGCTTGCCTGTCAGTTTTGACCATAGGTACAGAAAATGTTCTAGAAAACAAAATTACCTCCCTCCCAATTGCCTGGCCATGTGTCCCTCCACCACCCATATTTTTTTCAGGAAGACGGATTGACATCAGATATGCCAGGAACTGTTTTCACTTAAAGGGACATCACTGGTTTGATGTTGATTTGGTCTGATGGAGTTTGACAACACCTGCAGTTTGAAAAGGAAAGGTCTCTTACCGTCACTGAATGATGCATATGCATATCAAGGAAATGAGTCATTCTCTGTTGGAGAGGGAGGTAAGGAATCAGAGCAACCTTCTGCACACATGCAGCAGGCTTTGACATGCACAGATTTAGCACATATGTGGAGGCAGTTCCCATGTTCATAAGCTCAGAGTCAGTTCTGGACTTTGTAGTTTCAAATGATCTGTGTCCGGAATGTGCTGATGGGCTGTGCATGATACTAAGTTGCTGTCTGAAGGTTTTCCAGAAATCTGGCAGTTTAGGTTAATAAACATAGGGAAATTGGGAAGTTACTTTTTAAGAACTTTGCCCCAGTTGGTGTGCTTTTGCATATGCATGCCAAAATGGAAACTGTCAGTCAGAGGTGAAAAAACAGTCTACTTGTTGAGGGAGGCAAGAGCATGCCTGGCCTTTTTTCTGGTTCCCTGTTTGTGTGATTTGTGAAGTAGAGCTCAGGTTTCTTCTGGATTAATCAAGTGATAGTGATGCTTAGCTCCTACCTGCAGTTAGTTAACTGTCATGAGTGGCAGCTAAAGAAAAGCCCATGAATATTGTCTTCTTCTTCCTTAGGGTACACATTTATACAGCTCCCAGAGTTGGGTTAGTCTTCTGGCTTTGCAAAATGCTTGCTCATCATATTTCAGGAGAAGTTCATATGCCTCACTACAAGATGGAGCTTCCCCAGCCTCCTGTTTTCTAAATTCTTGGTTAGTGAACTCAAGCAGTTTGCAGACCTTCTTAAGGTTTCACTGAATAGGCAAGTTAAAGGGAAGAGCAACTAAGTAGCACTATTGAATTGGACATCTTATCATGTATATTCCTCAGAAATAAGAGGGTGGGTTGTACTTCTGCTAATGCAAGAAAAAATTAGGAAGTGAAACCCAATAAAGCTGAAACTGAGTAAACAAACTTATAGTCTAATAGATAATGTGACAGGGGTGGGGTGAAGGGCAGATGATGATGACTACCCAAGTCCAAGTACGGTTCATTGAAAGTTACATTTCTGTCTCAAAGATTTGTTCAGACCTCATCCACCTCCCATTTTTTTGTCTGTCTTAAGAGCAAACAAAAATGATAAGTAATGCCAGTGTTAAGATTTCTCACCCATTTTTAGTCTTATCTGCAGTGCATCAAGGGGGCTTTCTGTTCAGTTGTTTGTTGGGTTTCTTACATTTCACCTTTTATGTTTGAAATAACAAAAATACTGACACTTAACTTGAAATCACCACCCTTTCAATGTTAAAGGAAGACTGTCAAACTATGGCGTATGATTTATACATAGTTGTTAGGGAAAAATATAGCAAAGTAATCCATCAGGGGAGTTTGGCAGAACATGTTTTATGGTACAAAATGTCTAGGAAAAATTAAAGTAAAATAAACAAGTATGCTGTTAAATTCCTCTTTCGAGGGATTTGTGATGTAATTTAATTTACAGGAAGGAAGAAGGTTGGGGGCTGCTAAGCTACTTGCTTAGTTTCACATATGGAATTCCATTTTATATGGAATGATTTCCATGCAAATATCATGAGAATTTCCAGCTAATTTCATCTGTGAGTGGAAAGAAGCTTATTGTTCCTTCCGCTGGTTTTGTGGGAGATATTGTTGTGACCTTCATAATTTTGCATTCGAAGAATTTTCTTTTAGATTCTAGTAGTCTTTAATTTTTTTTACAATAAAAGGGAAAAGCATTAACATGAAAATGTACTGCTTGATGCAAACTGAAATTTATTCTGTGTGCTTCACAGATTTTTTTTTTATTTTTTAAACATAACCATATTTTTCTGTAATACAATAATAGACTTGCCTTTCTAAGCCTTGAAGAAGTTGCAATTCTGTTATCAAAGCTGTGCTTTTGTGGTCTGTTCCAACATACGATAATAGGTACTTACTTGCAAAAATATTTTTTTTGTACTCCAGTTCCTCTCTTCAGGAGCCTCACATTTGTATGAGCTTATCCCACTCCTTCACAACATGTCTGAAGTTAGGAAGAGGTGGAATCCTATATATTGGCTTAGGGCAGGCCATGCTTCAGTGGAAGGCTGAAAGGTACAGCTGAAGGACAGTGAGCGTGCTGTACCACACATCCATGGCTTGGGGGATTCTGGAGCCAGGAAAGGAGTTCAGCTTATTAGTCATTCTTGTAGTTCTTGGGAGTTGACTGTTACATTGCAATCTCTTTTGCAAAATTAGGAAATCAAAAGAAGATCTAACAACGTCCATGCATTGAGTTGCAAGTCAGTGCCAGCCCTGGGTGTTGTGCACTATGCACACACATTGTAACAGACAGCATTGCAATGTCTCAGCTCAAGGTGGTCTCAAAGAACTTACGTTAGTCTTGTGCCACTAAACGCAAGCTGTAACCTGACAATGGAGGCGTCAGCATTTCAGATAAACTGCCCTATACCTGCGGATTCTTAAAACGTCGAGTAATTATTTTTATTAAACAAGGAAACTTAATTAAGCAGTGTTTAGTCTCATTGTAATTGTAAAGGAGGAGGCTCTCAAATATTCTGCAGTGCTCTTGTGGCTAACCTGTTCAAAGCTTTGTGCAGTGTTAAATTTTCAGGGTCAAAGGCATTTTGGCATGAACTGAAAAGTTATTCTCATCTCTTAAGACAGATTGCTTTATGGCTAACGCCCTGTCCACGCCTAACCCTGATTACACCACTTATAACCTTAGTAGACATTGTGTGCCTGGAGGAAACAACTTCAGAAAACTTCTAAACCCACAAGTTTTAAAGATTTGTATTGAACTTTTGAGTTTGTAGGTAACAGAAACAGCCAATCCAGTGTAGAATGTTCAGTTGTTCAGGGAAGTATCTCAGGTCCTAGAAAGATAAAAATGAATTGGTATATAGAACTGCCTTGATTTTTTTTTTTTTTGCATTGTATTAGTTTCTGTAAAAAGTTGGTACTTGCTGGTTAAGAATAATTGCTATAAATTTGTGCATTTGTTTCCAAATATAGCTTATACGCTGACTGTATTTGTTTATATAAAGATTTATTGCTCTATTGCTCGAGATACACTTTCAATATGTTAATTTTTGAAATAGATTTTTAATTTGCTTTCTGTTATTAGAAATTACGAATTGTGTATGTCGTTTACATCTTAAAGCAGCAGAAGTTGCCTCTGAGATGAGGGTGGAGTTTGTAATTTTTTTGTAAATTATGTGGCCAAAGTATGTTCTGACTGATAGAGTTTCATAGTTTGGTGGTTGGTTGTTTTCTGGTGGGTTTTTTTGGGTGTTTTTTTTTTTTTTTTTTTTTTTTT
>VXBX01005159.1:422400-453506 GCA_013400415.1 Scytalopus superciliaris
CTTTTTTGTTTTGTTTTGTGTTTTGTTTTGTTTTTCAATTGAAAGAAAACAAAAAACTGTGACTTAACTTTTCTTGTGAATTTCCCACAGCATTTGGGAAATATGCATTTGGATTGCCTCTGCAATCCATATTGACATCCTTACATCAATGCACTGTGGGGTTTTAATTTTGTTAATGTTTTCCAGGAAATCTCTGCCTCCTTTATTGCACAAAATGTACTCGCTTTTGTTATGAGAAGCATTTTAGCCATTCCTTGTGTTTTTTGTCTAAGAAGAATGAAGGATTGTGTGTATTTAAAAGGCAGTTAAATGCCACTCTGGAGAAAAAGATACTTCTCATGCTTCCATCTTGTAATTGCTTATTAGTGTGGACATGTAAATCAAGCTTTTCCTAGATCATGATCGCATGCTTCTCATTTGTTAAGTGTTGGATGTGAGATCATGCCTTTCCTGCGCTCTTCCTCTCCTCCGCCTGCTCGCAAAAGAGGAAGACTCTTAGGCTGGGGAGCTGTGCTTATATGAGGGCCATATATGATTAAAAAAATAGAAGAATACAATTGTAGCAGTCTTAAATTGGGTACCCAGAAGGACTGAGGTTTGGTCTCTGACCTTGGCACTGGGCTGGGGTTTGAAGATGAGTACTTATCATAGAGTCATAGAATGATTTGGGTGGAATGGACTGTAAAGATCATTTCATTCCAATCCCCCTGCCTTGTGCAGGGTCAGCTTTCACTAGACCAGGTTGCTCTGAGCCCCATCCAACTTGGCCTTGATCTCTTCGGGGATGGGGCATCCGTAGCTTCTCTGGGCAACAACTTGCAAGTGCTCTGGTAGTTTTGATAAATGCTTTAGGGAAGCCACTGAGAAAATTAATTGTGCCTTTGGAATTTGCAGGATGTGAAGCCTATTGCCATTTCAGACTTTTAACTTTTTAAGTAAAGAATTATGACATGGAGCAACAACCTAGGTGCATAAATTAATTGACTTGGGAATTCTGTGGAAAACCAGAATGGAATCTTATTCTTGATCTGTTAAAAAACAGTGTGTGCCGTAGGAGAATTCAGTTAAAATGCACTAGTACTCCTTTTTTAAAAAAAAAAATTTTTTTTGGAGGGTGAGCTTAAAATTAAGGAGATCATAAGTATGGGTTATAATAAGCTGAGTATTTTGGCTAATGGTTTATTGCCATGTGTACCTTTCAAGTGCAGGATATTTTCCAAAATGTTTGTATTGCTTTTTCAGAAGGACATATCTGAAACTTTCTTGAAAGAAACAAAAACTACTTAATAGAAGTATTCCAAAACAGAATAAAAAAATCCAGTGTTGAAAATGAGTTGATTATTTTGAGGATTTGAAAACCTTTTGCTCTTCACAGTTTTGAAAGTAAACGAAAGACCGAAAGTTGACATTTCACTGGTGTTTTCAAGCAGAAGTTCTCTGGTGTTGTGTGCAGTAGGACTTTGATCAGGCTGATGGGTTGGCCACAGTATGTGCTGCCTTTCTTTTCCTGTTCTCCTACACTTCTGTTTGGTGGGATATGATGTGAAAGAAGGGACAGTAGAATGAGAGTGAGTTATTTGATTGCACATGGAAAACTTTGGTTAAAAGCATGAGGATGATTTGTGTAGGAAGCAATAAGGAAGAAGCTGGGGCAGTTTTGGTGGAGGTAGCTTAATTTATAGCATGGGAAGCAAGGTTCTGCTGTGTATGTCACAGGTTGGCTCCACATGGGATCTCCAAAAAAAACACAGAAGTTGAACTACAGGCTGGGTTGCATTTCTTTCTGTATTTTCTAGCTATATCTTTGGGAGTGGTCTTTGCACCTTCAGTGCTGTTTCCTTCAGGAGCAATGACATCCATATTCAGTAACTTCTTGTAAACCAAATAATGTTTTTAATGTTTTCTACTATTCTTTTGGTCTGCATTTCCAAAAGTCTTAATATAAAATGAGAAAGGCTTAAGTTATTTTGAGGCTTCCATCGTATTTGGAGAAGTAACTGACAGCAGATCCTCCTTTGCCCTAGGGAATGGAGTGAGTGGTGCTGTACACCTGGAATTATGCTACAGTCATGCAAGTTACTCCTCTTCCCTCGTTTTCCAGATGTGTTTCAGATGTTGCCTAACTAGCTTAATTGTTTTGTCATTCTGCTTCTTTCCAGAAGTGCCTCTATAAAATTAGTTCACTACATTCACAAGGAAATTATGATCCAATATACCAGATTTCCCCTCTACTGTCTAAGTCATATAAAATTAATGAAATTAATTGTGTCTTGGTATTTTTAGTTTGTCGTGCAGACAGCATAAAATTAGTACTAGAGATAATCCTGTAGCAAGCTGAAATGGCTTCTGCAGAACAACAGGATGATTTAGTGATGCCAAATCTGGAGACTAAATAAGGGCCTGGTAACAAAAATGTGTGCGATTTCTGTATACCTTAAATACATATTAACTACTGTTCAGGGCTCTTGGTTAAAATGAAATGTTTTAACACCAGCAAACAGAGAATACAGCAAGCAGTCTAACACCAAGACTTCAAGTAATACATTCACCCCAAGTAGGTAACTGTTGCCTTAATTAGATACAGCTTCAAAATATATGCTAAGATTTTTCCACTACAGCTTTTTATCACTTCCACAAGTTCAGCATGCCCTATACAGATGCTTAATTTGTATGCTGGGCCCTGTGATAAAGCTATTTCTGTCGATGAGATTCCAAAATTGTAGGCACTGATGTCAATGCAGATGAGGTTAGCCTAATTTGGTCAAGAGAGGGCTATGCCATGCAAAATCTTCTTTACATGGGCACATAAAGGCCAGTGCCAAGACTGACAGGTGTCCAGTGGGTGGCAAGGAGCTTCAGAGATAAACATTCTTGTTGGTACTCCTACAATTCTTGCTTCTTTAAGAAACAACAAAATAATTGTATGGCTTTTTTCAGCATCCCTGCAGGAGTACTAAGTAAAATGAAAATGGAATGTAATTTTATAAATGTAAATCTTTTGAATCCTATTGAAACAACTTCTTTTACTGTGCTAGATTCTTAATTCAATTTCTGTTTAATGTTAGGCTTGACAATGAAAGCAGCATCTTGTTACCTTCAGAAACGGCATATTAAGTTTGGAGGTGAAGTCCCTGTAAGAAAAATTACTTGAAAGTGGTTTTCAGTTGTAGGAGGTCTTGGAATGTTGTAAATGTGATGAAGTACACACTCAGGTTGAATAATGAGAAGTCTGTATAAGGACATAGTACTTTTGAGAAGGCTGTAGGATATTAGTTGTAGTGGAAGTCCTTCAATTTTTTCCTCTAACTTTTCACCTTTCTTATATGTCAATGTGTCAGCTGTGAAGTGTATAAAAAATGTTTTAATCTATTAATAGAACACTTTCTTTGTATGCCTGTTTCCATACTTTAGTCCATGCCTACCCCTAACAGGGGATTGCAATAATACAGCATTTTTTGCCTGGGAATCTTTTTATATTATTTTTGAGCTTGTAATTCTTCTGTTCCTTTGTCAGCTACCTCTTTCTTAGTACTCATGTATTAGGAAAAAAACATCCAAACCAAATAAAAACAAATCCTCTTTCTTTGTATCCAGGAAAATACATCTAACACTGACATCTCTGTAATTGAAGGCTGAGCCTTTTAAGTGTATTTCAGTCTCAAACACAGTAGTCTTTCAGTTCAACACCTGCAGACATAAGGCATGGCACTACTGAAAAGCTCCCTCTGTTTCAGGGTCAGCTTTATCTGTAGTGGGGGAGATGCTGAAATGAGTAGATGTGGTTTTTGATGAAAAGTGTTTGGATGTATGGATTGCTGGCACCCACACACTGACAGGAATATTAATGAAAGTCAGTAAGTACATGTTTTACAACTGTGTAAATGTCTATTAAATACAAGTTTTGCATCAAAATACCTTTATTAAACTTCATTAGCAAGCTTTTAAAGCATTCGCTATAAGAAATTTGCACCTGCTACAGATCAGTGAAGGAGAATTTAGAAGTATGTAAAACAGCATTGTATTGGTAGCTCAATAAAATAACAGATGAGAAGCTGTCAGTAATATATTACAGTCTGGGAAGCAAGGGAAGGTGTTGAAATGGCAGGTGTGTTGAGCTGTGGCATGTGGAAGATGGGTTTTTGGCTTACTGTCTCCTTAGAACCTCTCCACCTTTAGGGAGTGCATCTGAAATTGGTCTGCTTAACCACTTCAGTTGAAATTGGTCAGTTTAGCCTTAATGGGCATAAGCTTTAATTAGGTCTTGGGAAAATGCATGGAAGGCTAAAAGCATTTTAGAGTAAGGTGGATAATCAAGTTCTGAAATAAGTGCTTAGTACAGATGAATCTCCAGATGAATTTTCCCTACAAAGAGCATTGTAGCAGAAATTGTAACTCTTCTAATGGTTTGGGCTTGTGTATGGTTTTTGAGGGTTTTTTTTGTGTGGTTTTTTTGGGTGAAAGAAGTTGAATATAGTTGGTCGGTGTAACTTCTTTTAACCTTTTCTGTATTTCATAAACTATGTGTTGCTTTTCAGTTTTGTGCTTTGTCTTTTTTTGAACTACTTGGGCATGGCCAATATGGTCGTTCTTTGAATCTCTTTATTCTTTTTAAACTCCGTCATAACTCTTTCAGTTACTTATTATTTTCATTTGCAATCATATTATAAATGAAATATACTATATTGAGTTGTGGATTTGATAGCAAATTGTGTGACCAGTTTCAGTGTTTGTCCTGTGTAGTCCTTCAGGTAATTTTAATGGCAGTAATCACAGAATAGGAGAATGGAAACCAGACTTGATTTATTTCAGATGTTCTGTTGTTGTCTCTGCTTAATTTATGAATGTGAACCTTCCAGCCCTCCCGTTGAAATGTAATATTTTTTGCTAACATATTTTTGTGTAATGGCTAGCAAGGAACCAGAAACAAAGACAATTTTATTACTGCCTTTTTAATGCTTGACTTACTTTTGGAGCTTTAGCATATGCCAGTGTGCCTAGGGAAGTGCTGAAATATTTGGGTGTTTTTATTTGTTGGGTTTTTTTCCCGGTGGGAATTATGAATTATTTTACATCAGATTTGAAAATAGAAAATCCTTGCGTACATACCTGCTTTTAATAAATGGAAGCTTGGTTGCTCGGGGAGTCTTGATAGGTGTCCATATTTCAATTTTGTGTAAACTGCTCTTCAAATGCTTCCTACAAAGTGAATTGGAATGTGTATGAAGGGATTAAAAGTAGCTTTTAGCAGTGCTGGATTAGGGAAAACTTGCTAGACAAGAACCAAGGCTTAGAGGAAGGTGAGCCATCATAACTGTGGGAGATTACCCATCACTTAGTCAAATAGAAGCTCTTAGTTGTTTTTATTAATATTACTTATTTCTGTTTCATTTTCACATGTGAGTGAGAGAAAAGCCGAGGGAACAAGTCAAAAAGAACAGCTCACACTGTACCCTGCCTCTGTCCCTTTCAGCCTTCTTTCTTTGCACTGGGTTGCTCTCTTCTCTGGCTTCATGAGATAGAGATACACATCTGTGGAAAGCCATACATAAGCTGCTGTCTGGGTGGGCCTTGATTGCTTCCTGTGCTCCCCCTTTCCACACAGGCTTCGGGAAGCTTTGAAGATGCCCAGGTGAGGTAGTAGTGTCCATATAAGCATAAAAGTTACTGGGAAAGCTTCTTTCCAAGGAAAAAAGCTTAAGCCTTGAATGTAGAGGACACTCTTGTGTCCTTCGTGCTTTCTGTAGAAAATTTATAAAGAACTATAAGATGCAACTTCTGTGATTTAAAGTTCTGTGATTTTCTTTTCTGGTGTTGTGATGTGTTCTGTGAGATTCTAAACTCAATGTCTTTTATTTAGGTTTCCAGTTAAATATAGCACAGTAAAATGGTCTTTCACTGTTCAAAGATGTGCTTTAGAAATAGAACATAAATGTTTTATTACAAAATCTAAAACATTGGTAGCTTTTCTTGTCACATGTTACTGTTCATCTGTTTTCACTTACATAGCCGGGTTACTTGCAATATGTGAAGTATGTGGGAATTGAAATTACAGTTTATTTGCTTCCGCTATACCATTCAGTCTTTGATGAAGGTGTATTAGTAGTGAAACACAGTAACTCAGAGCAGCAAAACTCAACTCCTTGCATCTCACCTTCAGAAGTCTGTCTTTACTGAATGAATTACAGTCTTGAGACCCTGATGGAGCTTTGTCCTGTGGCAATGGTGCAGTTTTTTAACTCTTCAAAATAACAGATGGAAGCATTTCTATTGAACTCTGGAATTTGGCCCGGTTTCTTGCTGTGCAGCAGGCCTTTTATGAATGAGCAGATGACAGTATATGCAAACAAGTGTGGGCAGATACAGGCTGATAGAGACCAGTCCTGGTTGAGCATCTGTATGACTGTGCTAATGTGATTCTTTGTCCAAGGTGATAGGCCTCACTACATCCAAAAATTAAAAAATAAGTAGTTCCTAAATAATACATGACAAATACATCTGTGTAGGCTGTCATCTTAACTTTTTCATACCTTTTTTTTGGTTTGTTTCTTAAAAGAGGGTCTGGTAAATGTGGGGTATAACTTCTTTCCAAAATCTCTTCTCTGAAGGGAAGCAGAAATCTTGGTTCAGTGGATTTAAATGAAGCCCTAGAATGCAGTAGTAAGTAAACATCCTATGAAAATGGGTGTCTGAATAAAATAGAGAAAGAATACTGTGTTGTAGAACTTCAGTTAATCTTCTGGTGATTTGTTTGACCTAACATAGTAAATTTCAGTGTTTTTACAAAACATACCATTATACATTTAAATAATATAAATTGGATTGTTTGTCACTGCTGCACCAGTTTGTATCATATGGTATCTTATGAAAACACATATAGCTAGAGAACTGAAGTCCATGATATGACAGAGGCACTGAGAGTGTTTGAATTTGTGTTGCAGAAGGAACATTTTAGAAAGAAGTAATCTGTTTTAAACTATGTAAGGAAGTTAAAAATGTCTTCTTACCCATCCCTCAACTTAGATAGGTATGTTTTTGCCTTTTTTAGTGTTATATGTCTATTTCTGTTAACCTGCAAAATCATGATATTGACCAAATAAGATGAAAGGTTTAAAACAGCTATCAGAAAAATGCTATGTGTAATAATGTGCTTTCTTTGCAACGATTTATGTGATTTGTTTATAAAATATAGACTATCTCTTACCCCTTTTGGAAATGCAGTACGCATAGTATGATCCTGATAGTTCTCTATTTCTACACTACAGTAGCAATAGAAAACTTACAGAATGGGTGGTGGTACAGAAATGCAAGTTGTTGACTTCCTTTCATTCATTGGCATTGTGTCTTTTCTAAGTGGGGTTTTTTTACTTTCTGTCTTACTAAGGACTGAAATGCAAGATTTCTAAAACTGAAAAGTGATCTTTAAGGATGTGTCTAAATGCCGCCTTCTGGATCTGCAGCCATCCTTGACTTTCAAAGTTCACGTTCTGGAGTTCTAAACTCTTGGTTTAATATCAACCAACCTTTTGAGTTTAGTTGCAGTGATGGTTTATATATGGTCATGAAGGTGAATTTTGCTAACTTTCTCAAATTTGTCATGTTTGCTTATTGCTTGCTAGCTATGCGTAGCCTTATGTGATTGAATAACTATCCCTGGAGGTATATAAAAGATTTGTAGATGTGGGATTTAGGGATGTGGTTTAGTGGTGGACGTGGCAGTGCTGGGTTAACGGTTGGACTTAATGATCTTAAAGGTCTTTTCCAACCTAAATGATTCTAAGATTTTTGTTAATAAGCAGCTAGAATTGTTGGAATCTTGTACCTAGTTGCAACATAGGCTAACATGGCAAATCATTTAAATAAGAAGCTGAATTGAAAGTAAAATGCTTAGGTAACATTTTAAATTAAGACATAAGCAGAACAGTAGCATTTGTAAAAGTTGGTTATTGTGTATACATTGTCAAATTCTAAAAAGTCTGCTCTCAATATCTGTAAAAATAATGGTGTATTTTCCTCTTGTTTTGTTCCCTTGAGTACAGTGTTTAGTGGTTGGGTTGGGCTGCAGCAATAGCTACCCACACTTGTTGCAAGAATACTCATAGGTTACCATTTAATTATTCTGTTAGTGAAGTCTGCTGGAGAGAGAGATCACACATGATATATAGTGAGGCAGGGAGAAAAGCAAAGAAAAGATAGAAATTAGTTGAGAGCTGTGGGGTTTTTTTCACTACACGTTGATGAATTTGTACATGATAGGTTGATTCCTCTGCTGTCATTACATGCTGTTAATATAAATACAGGTAAGTTCCCTGAGTGGTCTGCAGCAAGTAATAGGCCAGTCTGGAATGTATCCTAGATATCAGTGGGCCAGAAACATCTGTTCTGTGCCTCTTCTGGAGGGGAGTGTTTGAAGGGCAAAGGAGACTCCACGGAGATCTCTTTTCTGGGCCAGGTGTACAAGTGCATGCACATGAAATCAGGTCATGCTGGCAAGCAGGAGTGATTAGCAGTAGGCCTCAAACTCTAATGTAAAAACTCATATGGTGATGGAGGTCTGTGAAGGCCTGCTGCATGTAAGCAGGAGTGTCGTATGAGACCCAGTAGTGTCTGTGAAGTACAGTGTTCTTGCTTCAACTGCTTCCTGTAGGTGCTATTGAAATGGGGTTTTTTGTGAGGTGAAGCATTTAAAGACACTTCTGCATATACAGTAGTTATTGAGGTTTGTAAAGCAACCTGGAGTCATTCTTCAGGGCTGCTGAACTTAAGTAAAATGAAAAAAAAAAAAAAGGAAAAAAGAAAAGGATTGGAACAGATGGGTATTTAGAAATATACAAGTAAAACTGGGATCCTATATTTGGTACTTCAAACAACAAGTATATAATAGGAAATAATGGGTTTCCACATGGAGCCTTGCAGATCTCTGGGAGCGTATATGGAAATAATTGGATCCTTGCCAATCACCAAAGCATATTAATGGGGAACTACTATGAATCGGTAGGAGCTGGTCCTCTGTGATGCCAGTTTCACAATGAGAGCAAAGTGGTAGCTATAGTAACTTTACTACTGGACTCTGTAATGACTGTTGCAAGACCCCCAAGTGCTTTCTGCTGTATTGACAAGGAATGCTTGTCTTAGAGGGAACCGTGCGGAAAGGTTTGCTCAGCAAGTGCAAAAATTACAGTGAAACATGCCTTTGACTGCTTAGATGCATCTACAGTGCTGCATATCTTCAAGTTTACATTGAAGTCAATGGGATATTTATGTTTCTTTGTTTGGAAATGGTAAGAGACAGCAATTGCCCTTGTACATTTGAGCTCATGGTAAGGACAGAGGAACTAGACAATGACTTGTATTCTATAGTTGAGTGTTCAGTGCTGTAAATCTTGCCTTATGAAACATGGTCTCTGCAGGCATTGAGAAAATGGATTTTAGAAAAACTGAAAAGGAATCTGCTAAAAAGCAGGGAAGAAAAAGGGAAGAAAACAAAACAGCTTGAGAAACTTCCATATTTATCGAAAATACAGTGCAGTGTATGGTAGCTGTTGTTTCTGGTGTGTGTCTTAGTTTGAAGATGAAGCTGAGACTGATAGTGATGTCCAGAGCTCAAGGGTCACTGATTGCACTCCCAGAACTGAGGTAGCATTACAGGTACTATGTTAACACAGAGGGAATTTAGTGCTACTTATTTTTATGTAGTCTTCTACCTGAGGGTTTACTAATGACCTTGAATAATTTCTTGCTCGTATTTTTAAAATGTCTTTTCTTTCACCTTGGAATTGTTAACGGGATTATTGAAAGCAGTACTTTCCCCAAAATAAACACTTTAGCTTCTGTGTTGATTTCTTACACTTCTCAAACAAACTGGTGCACTTTCTGATCTTACTCTGTCTTCAAATTCAGAATGGTATTTCCAAAACAAGTCTTTCCATTTCCAAGCCATAATTAAAAAAAAAAAATAGTGCTGTAGTGGTGCCTAACAGATGGGTAAATATTTTTATTTCAGTGTTCTGGTATTAAACTTATGTAAGAGACAATAGCTTTAAGAAAACTTTCAGTAAGAGGAGGCTTCTTAATTAAACTGTTTACTGGTGGAAGAAAAAGAGGACAGGGTGATTACTTTGTATAGCTGTGTTTTCTAAGGTGGTGTTGTATTTCTGAAACTGGTGGAAGAAAGTCTTGCTCCATACACCTGGGTTAAGACCATCCACACACTCCAAGAACACCTTCCTGTGTTTTGAGACAGGAAAATAGAAGGCTTGTCAGGGATTGAAAATAGTGGTGATGGAGAGAAATGCTTGACCTTTCAGAGAGTTTAAGGCTATTTATGTTAGAGTTTTATTTGGAGGAGAGTTCAGTCTTGAAGCAAATCACCTCATTGTCCCTGTTTATTGTGCTCATTTGTTTTGTTTTCCAGAGTGGTTTCGGTATGTGCTAACTAGGTTTCTTCCAAAAGAAACAAAATCATTCCACTCCTTGGGTGCAGCAATCGTACTCTAATCCTTACTGAGGTTGTAGAGGTTTGATCATTTATTGAGTCATTTTTTGGCAGCTTTGAACCTCTTGTGGTAGAGTCTGGTTTAGGAAGTTTGAGTAAATATGGTCTTGCAAAAGAAAATAAAATTAAAGCTCCAGGGCTTCATATAGTATAGGTGTAAAAATCTCAGCAGCAACAGTGTTTTGGTCTGCTCCACTTGTGCCAAATTGCTAATGCAAATGCAGCCTAATGCCATTTATTGTGGATTTGTTTCTTTAAAGTAACAGCAGACTGGTGGTGACTAATTGTCAGGGTGTTTTAACCTTGTCAACTGTTTGGAGGTGGCAATGTTTTTAAATCTATCTCCGTGACAGTTTGTGTTTTGGGTGGAACTTGACAGACCTTTAGGTAAGTGCTGCATTCATTAAGTGAGGTACCAAAAGATCCATTCTAAGTGTTCTTGCCTGTGGTCTTGATCTGACTGGTTTTCACAGCCATGAGGTGGGGGCAGCAGAAGATATATATTTGGAATGTAATGGAACTGTAGGAATTCACAACTAGTGCTGAGCCTGTGCTTATGGCTTTAAAGTCAGCATAAATATTGGGAATCATAATGGAAAATAAAGATCCCTATCCCAGGTAGCAAATTTTCTTTCATTCAGTAAACATCTGCTGTGGTATTGTCCCCTTTTCCTGTGGATTGGAAGAAATTAATTTCTCAGTGCTAACTTTTGTATTTTGTGCGCACATTGGAATTTGCAATTGATCTTTCTGCAAAATAAAAGAAGTTATACGAAGAGCAGAATCTTTTCAGTTATTCAGCTTCATCCTTTTGAACTCCTCAATATCTCACACTGTTCTTTTTTTCTCCCTCTGTAGCTCCTTTCCCCCCCCCAAACTTTGTGTTTCTGAAATGAAACATTTTTGTCAGCTTAAAATGACAATAATTAGAATGAATCTCAAGGCTGCACTAAGCGTGTGGGACCACTTGGCTGCCTAATCATTGTTCCTGGAGGAAGTTAGTCTGCTTTCCAGCCCTGGGAAGTGCTAGGAAGACTGTAGCCAGGTGCAACCCTTGCAGCAATAAACCAGAGCCACATACCAGTTCAGGCACGAGTGTGAGGGGCAAGAAAGACAGTATGAAGGATGGCCTGGTATTTAGTGGACAAAAGAAGAGATTGGAGAATGATGATTGGTTTCAAAGATTGCACATGTTCAGTGCATTAACTTTCTCTCATTAACATTATTTATAGTAAGTTGCTCTAAAGGCAGTTTTGAAATATATTTTGAAGTGCGGTTTGTAACAGTTCTTCAGGTGGCAGAGATAAAAGGAACTTGTGAATATTAGCTGTGGTGAAATCTGCTGGAGACAGGCTCTTCGTAGCATTTGAAGGCAAGGCAATATCCTAAATCAGCCCAGGTGTCGTGATACCGGAGTTCGATCCTGTTGTCTGGCACACTTAGCTGTATTAAAACGTGATAAGAGGGTATGGCGGTGGTGTCGCGTTTCCTGTACCGTTTCTGTGGGGTGTGCTAAGGTGTCAGTGCTGGGTGTCCCCGGGGCGGGCAGTGCGGGGCCAGGCGGTGACAGCTGCGCTCCAGTGGCATGCTGCCCGCACCGGCCCGGCCCCATGGGAATCGCACTCGTATGGTGCCTAGCTCTGATCCTGATCAAGTGCATTACTGCTAAGGTACGCCGCTTTATTACTCTGTTTTCACTAACTCGCTTTGTAAGTAGCCTGAGAGAAAACAAGTCATTAGGAACTTCAGGAGTGCTTATTTTTCTTTTTAAAATCTAATCTGTTTTGGAAACACATCATTCGTCATTAAAGATTGTGTTTCCTGAGTGTTCATACGTGATTTTGTAGCTCTTGACTTTTGCCTGCCTTGAAGTGGGAAGAGTGTGTTTGTGGCAGTGCCAGTTCGGAGAACTGGGAAAACGGATTTGAAATGGCTTCTGAATGGCAGGGGTTTGCTTGCCTCTGATACTAACAGTTCTTCAGTTTTATAGCCCTTTAAAGGCACTGTGAAAGTAAGGAGAAACAATTTAAAACATAGTGAGAATAATACAAATTAAAGTATTTTGCTTCCTGGACAGGATATCCTTTTTGTATTGTTGATTTCAGATTTGTGGGAGTAGAAATACCAGTTTTGTTTGTTTACATGAAGTATGGACTACTTTGCTTACTTTGTTTGTAGCCTTTCCATTTGAGATCCCCGTGTTTTGAAAAAATGCATGCTAATGTTATACAGGATTAGCAGTTCCTACTCTCTCATTGTAAAGCACCTAATCATAGAATAGAATCACAGAATCGATTGGGTTGGAAAAGACCTCCGAGATCAGCAAGTCCAACCCTAAGTATCCCCATAATGCATATTGTCATAATAAATACAGGTGAGGTTGGTGGCTGGAGGTGAGACCAGGTTCATTTTAGCATAGCTCACTGCCTAATCTGGAATTAATTCTAAAGGGGGAATAAATTTAAGTTTAGGATTATGAAGAAAAGCCAGAATCATTGGAGAGAATGAGAGAAACTGAAAAAAAAAGTAAAATCGGAGTTCGTGCATATCTATCTATAGATAGATTTTGTTTTAATTGATATGCACTCCTAAAATTTTTGTACAATTAACAGGAAAATCTGAACAAGCATGAATTTGAATTTGTTGTGAAAACAGGCTTTGCCAGGCATCCATGCTTGTCAGTCATTGCCAGTAACACATTTCTAAGTTTACTAAAAGCAAAAATGGTCAGGGTTTGTTGCTAGCACTTGTGGCAACTTTTGTCACATCAAGAAAAAGACCAGGATACCCAATTGATGTTCACTCGTGACTGAGGGCAAATTCTAAATGCCAGAGTTTTACAGCCCATGTGCCAGCCTTGTACATCATCCACATGTTACTGGTGTATTGCTGAACTGCTGGTTTTTGGAGCTTGATATAAAAAACCTTCTCAAGGATTATGTCGAATCCAGTTTGGTCAAAGATTATTTTAAGGTGGGAAGAGATAGGAATTCCAGGTAGCTGACACAATACAGTTAGGTATAAAAGCCTTTGATGTTTATGGTTGTGTTTTTACATGCACTAATGGTTGTTTCTTTTAAAGAATTATTATTTTTGTATTTGTCCAATTGCCATATTTTGCTGTTGCCTTTGTGTCTTTTTGCTTTTCTGATTTAGTTTCTAAAGGCAATACCCCTGTGTGTTTCTGTCCTCACCTAAGTCAATCACTTACACTTTTTTTTTTGCTATGCTTTCTGATCAATTGTCAAGCTTTTGTTTTGTATCTTTTTGTTGAATCTTGAATTTTTATGTTGATAAATCGTTGGGTGAATCTTATGATGCTGCATAATATACATGTAAGTTATATAAGAGAAAATAGCTTACAGGTGCTTATTAGATGTATGTATTGCTAACTTTGGTAACTGTCATTCAAACGATAGCTAAGTTTAAAAATGCTTGCCATCTGTCGTGGGAGGGGATCATATGAAATAACTTTACATGGAAGAAATACTAAAATTATCACATTCAGCTATTTGAAGGCAGTGTGTGTTTCTTATTGCTGATTAATATTAACTTCCTGAAATTCAACTCCATTTTCTTATCACAGGTTTGATAAACTTTAAAAGTACTGCTTTGAACTCCAGTGATATATTTAAATAAATAATAGTAGTAGGACCATTTTGCAGTGACTTACCTGATTTCAGTGGCAGTTTAAGTGCTTAATTGAACATTTTCCAATGCTTTAGTGAGTAAAAACTTGGTGGTGCCTTGTGGAAAACTCTGGATTTCATGTTAGCATGTAACTTTTAATTGCTTGAAATAATTCTAAGAGTTATGATACACGACAGTCTTGCTTTTGAAATCCAATAATAGTTGGAGAAATAAGATATAATTAGTTAGTCGTTCTAGGAACTTGTAGTTGATAAACTGTCTTATGATCTTAAGTAATTTCCAAGTGTGTATGTTTGAGGCAGCATCACCAGTAAATTGTAGTTGGCCATGATACAGCAACTTCTCCAAACTTGTTTTCAGATAGGCCAGTTGAGAACACTTGCCTGATAGCTGGGCAAAGAACTTGGACAGAAAAGCCAAGTAGGTAAAAACACCTGCCTGGCTGTGTTGCTCTCTGCCCTCTGCTTTTTCTTTCCCAGCTTCTGAATAAACTACTGAGTTGCAAAGTGAGGGTTGTGTATGCCATGGAAAAGCAAGGATGGTTCTTTCTGATGGGCAGTACTGAATTTTGAAGGCCAAAGCTCTACCAGGTTTTGTTACAGAATGAGACCGACAGTTGTTTTGCTTCACAGTCCAAAAGCTGACTAGCTGGCACTTGCCAAAATGAAGTGCCTGACAGTAATGCTGGTGCTCTGCTCTGAACAAGATTGGGAAGTCCATGTGATAAAACTGATACATCAATGGAAACGTTTCTGTTTGACACAAACAGCAGCAGGTGCTCCGTTTCCAAGCGGTACATGCATATGCTGTACTCCCCAGCATCACTGAAGCGGTCCCCTTTGAACATGTATCTGTGTGCTATTTTGGCATGGAGTTCCTATTGCATGGCCTTTAATAACTTCCTATACTCTATGAAAAGACGTTCAGAAAGATCTGACTTAGTTTTAAGTTCTGGTAGATACTTCCTTTGCATGTTTTTGCAGAGTCCTTGTATCATCGTTATTGTTAAGGATTAATGGAACGTCCTCTTTAGTTTGAAGTTCTTTCATTAGCTTTCCGCAAATACATTACGGAAGAGAGGACAAATGAAAGCTTTTTTACTATACTGCCCTTTTGCAAAAATAGGTGGTACTCTAATATGAAACTGAAGTTTAAGGTGAGGTTTTTCAAAGTGAAAGTCCAGTATAAACAAGTCTTCCCAGTCATCTTTCTGACATCCATCTTCACTGCTGAAGCAAAACAGCCCACCCAGTTCAGATGGCTGTGTTCTTGTCTGGAAAGGAACAGAGCAGTTGAGAACGTTACCTAATCGTTTGAGGAATTTGTTGAAATATTTGGAGTCCAGCAGACATTCCTACTGACCAAGTCGTCCTTGTGCTTGAAAGGGGAACCTGCTTAAACACATTAGGATTGTCTTAACTTTGAGCAGCAGTAATTCTGTCTGCCTGTTGGAATAATGCTTGTTTGTTTGATATTTGTACAGAAGGTCAGTATTGTTATTAACAACAGCTACAAAGCTTTGGGTATACCAAAGAGATGACAGAGATTTAGAAATAAAATTTTATGCTAAATGAGTTGAAAATATCAACAATAACATGATATTTTGAAGGGCCAGCAGTCAGTCCATGAAGATTTTAGCCAAGGTTTCTGTAGGGTGATACAAGCATTTGCTATGGTCATCTCAACTGTGTCAGTAAGGTACATTTGTAGGTAATCCTCTTGATGTGAGTTTAAAGTTAAGTGTGGTCTGGGTCACAGAGAGTGGGCCTGTGATTAGCCTTGAGGAGGGTGGCATTTTTCGTCATCAACAAGGGTAAAAAGCCTGGTGATTAAACTGTTTGAACTGTGGAGTGCGTTACAGTAACTTCTTCAAGACACATTTACCTTCCTGCTTACGAATTGGCTGCCTGTGTCAGTTGATCTCAGTAGAAGCTGATGCTTTAAATCTGGTCTTTGCTGGATTTAGATAGTAGATTTAGATCTGGGCAGTGTATCTTAAAGAACCAGACACAGGCTCTCTGTTTTTAGTCCCTTTCCCTTGCATTTCTGTAGAGTAGTGTAGGGCATAGCGTAACAAATACACTGGCAGTTTTATTTGAAGTGGGAAAACAGGTGATACACCTCAACTTGCGGTGGATAGTGTGTTACCTATTGCAGCGTAAGGTGACACAAAGCAATCCGTTTCTGCATGAGTGCAATATGATTTCATTTACTTACCTGTCACAAGTAGCTAAAAGACCTCCGCACTGTTAGTTCCATCCTTTGTCTCTGGGTCCTCACCAGAGTGCTCCTAACTGTTCGGGCCTCACTTATCTGCCCGGTCTGACCATTCACCACCCACTCTTTATCTCTGGGTGAAACTTGCTAATAAGTGTTGTTTTCTTATCTATTTTGTTTAACAAATTTCACTCAATGAAATCTCTTTTGGACATCTACACTTTTAGCAAAATTAGGTGAAATTGTCCTACTATTTGTGAAGTATTACTAGGGAAGTTTGTACAATAAATTGTCTCTCTTTTTCCTTGGGAAACAAAACTTTGAAAGGTAATTTTAAAAGATTTGATTGCCCAGAGATTCCTGTGGGATCTTTCAGAGTCCGTGCAGAACAAATCACTTATCTGTATAAGCAACTAGTTTATCTTCTTAAAGATGTACTTTGCGTTTGATACCATACATGAATGTGCTACTGTATACTGCTCTATCTAGCAAATAATACTTTAGGTTTTAGAGAGTAATATTTTAGAATCAACATATGAAAAGAATTGGTTTTTTTCAGTAAAATTTTGCATATTGTTTTCCTTCTTGGAGACTAATGCTCCAGTTGGGCATGGGTCTTGTAGCTGCATGTGTGCTTGGCTTTCTCCTGTATTAGATTACAGAACTATACTGGACATGTCCAGAAATCTGTGATAGACAGGTGCAAATTGCAAGTTAGCACTAAATTGCATCACTGATTGTGCCTAGTCAGTGATATGAAATGTTCCAGGCTACTGAAAATATGTTCAGCTGAGATTTGCTAAAATTCAAAGGTGGGTTATATGAAGAAATTTGAAAATGCTAGTGGGAAATTGGCATAATTTTCTGGCTGATGAGTTCCATTTCTGCCTTTCCCATCAGGACGGGCACGCTGCTATGAGAAATGCTGTACATATTTTGAGAAGTTATTTGCATGATTTATGATCTTCCAAGGAAATACAGAACAAAAGCTAAGAGAAAGAAGTGCTCAATAGGGAGTTCTTCCTTGCAGTCCTTACAACAGTTATCATTAGACCCCCTTTGGAGTTTGGTCTTCGGTCATTTCTGTAATTAAATATTAAACTTACTTTTGGTAAAACTTCTGTGACTTCAAGTGTAAGGTTTTCTTTTTTTGCTTTAGCATGAAAAATATTAAAAAATTAAGTGTAATGTACATGTTTGGAGTCTTAGCATCACTTGTACAAATCACCATGATGGAGGTTATTCATCTTTAGTTTTTCTTCATGTTCATTCTGTTTGTTGTATAGATAAATGTTTATAAGTAGTTCTGTCTTTTTCCTTTTCCAAGAAACTTTTCTTTATTTGATTTTCTTTCTTTTGGAATTATTTTCAATAACCAGCATCTATTTTTTCCCTCTTCTGTTTCCTAACATGGTTTGATTTCCCATCTTTTGAACTTACACATTTTCAGACTGTTGTATGTCCCTGGTATAGTGTTGTTCCTGCTGCACAGATGAAAAAATGGGTGATTGTGTTCACCACCAGATTGGCTTTTATCTGAACTTCTCAAAGGGGTCTGATGACTCTGTGTGGCACTGAGGACTTCACCGTCCTCAGTGTAAGAAAGAAGTGCGGTGGACAGGGAAAAGTTGTAGGAGTTTCTAATGTGCACCCCTCCATACAAAAAGAAAAATAAATCTTGCTTCTTTAAAGAACACGTGCTCTGAACTGTCAGAATGGAGGTCTAATTGTGAAAGTGATCCTCCAGTCCCAGGGTTAAGAAGTAACATTAATGAAGGCCCTAGGAAGTGTGAGAAAAGATGGTCAAAGCACGGTAAAGGCAAGATGTGAGGCTGAGTGCTGGGTCAAACCAAGCTTTGAAGACTGTGGTGCCAGTGTTGTGTAGCAATGAGAACATTCCCCCGGTTTTTTGCTGTTAGAGGACTGGTTCACCACCGCGTGGGAGACTTCCTGGATTATAGCCATTCCATTAGCTGAATAGGTATGAAACATACATGCCTTGTGTAGCTAAGAAATACAGTTTAGATGGGAATATCTCAGTGTTGTGCATTGTTAACTTGATGAGTCTTTTAGACTTCTATCATCAAATGTGAAATACTACTTGCTTGTTTTCTCTAAAACATCTTTACATATTCTTGCTTCAGGGATACCTCGACTTGCCTACAGAAAGTACTGGGTAAAAAGAAAGTCGCATGTGGGGCCGCCTAGGACTGCAGTAATGCTGTCATTTGAATTATTTTACTTCGTTTAAAATTACTTTTACCTTTGAAAGATGAAAATACTTCATAGGTAAAAGTAAATACATAAACCAGGAACTGCAACTATTTGTGTCAAGTATGACATTCTAGAAGGGTATGAGAAGCATTTTTTTTGTATCTGTGTAATCTTGTTCTGTGTTTTTTTTATTGTGAGGAATGATTGAAGAACAGCTGAAAAGAAATTTATGGTTGGTGGTTTTTTTTCCACACTCTCCTGTTTCTCATAGTCTTTTCACTGCCAGTTCTGTTCTTCCTTTGTCCCCAGTAGATATATGTATTTGAAAGATGCATTTTGTATGAAAGATGCAAAATTTCTAAAATTAATTTTGAGAGGTAAATTGGAATTGGTCAATTAATATTTTATTTTAATTTCAATTTAAAGATTATTTACTTCTACCTTACATAAAATACACTTTTTCTTTTGCAGAGACGTGGAGCAATTTCCTATGACAGCTCTGATCAGACTGCGTTGTACATTCGTATGCTAGGTAAGCATACCAGTTTCTATATTGCAAAGTTCTAACATTTGTGATTGATTTAAATAGTAACTTTTCAGTATTTCTGTTTAATTCCTAAACTTACCATTCTCCTTCTCCTGGATAACACTTTGGTTAGATTCTTTATAAGAATTTGGGTTTTTGTGTTGACTTGGGTTTTTTGGTTGTTGACTTTTTTTGTTTTTCTTTTTTTCCTGAGTTAACTATTGTGTTGGATATTTACTCCTATACTAAAAAAGAAAAGCTCTTACAATTAACCTAATGTGCTTGGTAGAAGTCAAGTTTTTGAAGTGACTCATGATTGATCTTTATTTCTGTGATGGAACCACCTCTGCATGGTATCCTTCTGGTTAAAGCTGTAGCTTAGGGAACATTTGTATAAGAGTTACTTCATAATCTTAAAAACTTTAGTCTGGAGGGTATGAAATGCTCAAGGTGTTCTTAAAACAATGATATGATTTTAAGCAATATTTTTCTCATTCATCTTAGAAGGTGACTTGGGAAGGGAAGGGACACATGAATGGGGCCGGTAGTTCAGTGAACCTAAGAATGTTTCCAGAGTAGCAGCTTGAGAAATGGTAAAGCCAAATTCAAATGAAAGCACAGTATTGGGAAGGGAAAGCACCCAGGGAAGACCCTCTCTGATAGTGAGTTTACAGAAGGAGTTGAGGTCACTTGTTGAGAGGAGAAAGATGCAAAGCTCTCGCAGATCTGGCTGCCGGATTCCGTACTTCCCGCACCTCTTCTGGAGGCTGCTGGTGGTGCAGATGGCATGGGAACTGTGTATGTGCTCTAAGTCTGTTTCACTGCAAAATGATGCCACTTAATTTAAGCCATCTTGAGCTATGATTTTGTGTTGAAATGGACTGTGAATGCTTGCATGATGTCTCGCACAGCTCAATGAACAACAGCTAGGGATTACAAATTCTTAACCGTCTCCAACTCAGTCAGCCAGAACATGTCTTTTTATGCCCTGAGTCTTCAGTGTAGTTGTATATTGTACATGTTAAAGTCCCCAAAGATTCATAACTGCGTTGTCTGTGAATTTAGAGTTGTAAGCTATATGCATGTGTACACGTGTGTGTATGAATTTATGATCCTAACCTACATATGTGGGTGTATGCCTGCATATTTACATATAAATCCAGTTTTGACTTAGCATTTTCACATTTTTGTTTTTCAATTATTTTTATTTTTTATGTTTGTGAAGTTGTTAATACTACAGCACCAACTGTCTACTGAAGGATTTTTGATTGGAGAATTTAATTACTTTGGAGATTTTTTTAAGAGGAGAACTGAAGATGCTGGCTTTCAAATGTTTACTGAAAAAGCTGCTGGCTTTTTTTTTTTTTTCGTTGTTGAAAGTAGTTTTAGTTTGCCTTAAAAACTTAAACTGAGGTAGTTAGGCCCATCATTTTTGCAGAAGGATTTGTGATAATGCTCAAGTCATTCTAGAGGGAAGTAAAGCATGGCTTCCTGTAGTTCTTTGTATATACCCCTGAACTGAGGGAGAGATCTCATTTGTCTTGGAAATCTTTCACTATACTCATAGGTAGTACTGGAAAACATTAGAACATGATGTTAAGTGAATTAAATTTTGTTCCCTCATTGGAATTAGTTATTACATTATGTGATTGATGCTTGTTATGAATAACATAACTCTTGCTTGCTAGCATAACTCATTCATGCTGTTCTAACTTTGGTGGGGGGAGGAGGGTACCAACAAGCAAACAAAAGATTGCTCGCTGGATGTTTCAATCAGTATGATAAATATGTAGTAGTTTCTCATGTATAAGAGATCACTTGGTTTTCCCAAATGTTATGTACACTGTGCAAGTTAGCAACTATAGACATGTTTATTACTTTTGTACTTGTAAATGGACTGTAAAAAAGACCAGCCTGAAAGCTGAACAGTTGGACACATCGGTATGTAGAAACATTCATACCAGAGTAGATTCAGGACTTAATATATTCCTTTAGAATTTTTTGCAAGAAATGTGAAGCAGTGTATTTCCTACAGTATTGTGAGGGTTTTGGTTTTGTTTTATTTCTTGTAGTACACTTTAGCAGAATAAGCTCTAACTTAATGGAAAGTTAGGCACAGTCATGAAAGGTTTTGCCTTTTACTTCATTGGTTGTTATTCCATACAGACTATATCTACTAATAAAATGTATCTTGATAAGGCGTTTATTTTAGCAGACCAAAAATATAACGCTAAGGGTTTCTAGGATACCTCCCTCTGCCTCTTTTTAGCTGTGCTGACTGTAGAGTTTCTTCACTTAATGTTTTTAAACTGTTCCAAAGGGAATCCAATGCAAATTCATTTACACTCAAGTAAATAGGAATTCCTGTGGTGTAGCATTGTTGCTGGTTCCGTTTAAAAGATCAAATTTTAGGACTACACAAAATAAACAACTGACTCCTAACTGTCTTCGTCAGTGTATCAATATAAACAAACATCGTTGACTGTAATGACTCATCTGTCATACCCCATTCCCAAAATATACACTAAGCCACTCCCGAGTGGCTTATTTACTATTTTAAAATATAGATACAGATGCAGCATTGTAGAATTTTTCATTTAAGACCTTGGAAGGGCTAATACATCTGCATCAGCTCAGCTGCTTTTCTAAGCAATTCTGAGGAATTCTCAAAATATCTTGTAAGTGCTTCTGTGTAATCTTGATACTTTCTTAATTTTTTTTCTCTTATTTACTTCTCTGATTTTTCTTGTTGTTTTCTATTGCCTGAAAGTTTTGCTACTGTGCATGGGGTAGAAAGTGTGGGGCACTGATTGCTTGTATTGGTGAGCATGCACCTCTCAACTAAAACTGGAGCATTTTACCCTCCTTAGAGGTCTGGATCACTTCAAATAGGAGACATTGGAGGAAAGCTACTGTGTGATGCAGGTACATGCTCTTCTCCGGTAGCAGTTCTGTTGTATTCTGTTTGCTTTTAATTTTGGCATATTCAGCTGACCTGTCATCTATTTCTCCAACAAATTTAATAGGAACTTTACTCTGTGAAGCTAGTAATTCTTTCTGGAAATACTGCTCTTCACATCTTCATGGCTTTGACTTGGGTGCTTTGCCTTGAGGTGGTTGTCATAATTTCTACTCCCAGCTTCTCTCCATGGTCTCTGAGGTTTCTGCCCCTGCTCCAGAAGGCCTCAGCTCCCCAAGCAGCTGCTGCATTGTTACTGTGCCCCGCTGGAGCGCTAGGGCAGCACCAAGTATGTGCTGTCTAACCCTAACGCACAGGGATGTCAGCTGTGGCATTTCAGCTGCCTCGTAAGTATCAGAGCTGTCCTTGCTGTGTAAGCAAGAATCTGAGAGAGGGGCAGGAACTAAACGATCTCTTTCAAGGTAAGTTTTGTTACAGCCCTGATTCCTTTTCAGTTTTCAGTTGTAGCTGCAAACCTCCCTCTTACATTCCTTCTTCAATGATTTATTTAGTCTTCAGTTGAGTTTCTGCCTGTATGACCTTTGTCTTAAAATGCAAGCAATCCTGATCATTTATAACTGTTCTGGGAAAAACTGTAGCTACTCGGTCATCAGTTATTTTGTCATTTTTCTGCACAAAATCGAGTTTTGAAAGGAAGGCTTCACATTTTTTAAATCTCTCTTGATTCTTTGGAATCACAGAAACTCTTAAAGAGGGAAAAAATGTTCCTGGAAATCCACTGTCATTAAGATGCTGGACTGGAATGTGTTCCCTTAAGGTAACAGAGGAGTCCTTCCAGAATGACTAAAAGTGGCCAAAGAAGAGACACTTGAGATAACAGCTGTCAGTCAGATTGCTACCACTTCTGTGCCCCCCCTGCCCCCCCAGGAAATTTACCTACAAGCAGACTGTGATCTGATGGTTTGAAAAGATTTTGGTACCATTTTGATATATTTGTAAAGGTCTAAATAAATGAAAACTATTCATAAGTTCTTTTGATTTAGGTGTTGAATTTTAGTTGTCTTTCAGCTACCATAGTAATACTGGCTCTGAGGCTGGACTTCTGTTGCTGTTTGTAGGAATTATGTAACAGTGTCCTTTTGTCTGATAGAAGTGAACTTAAATCCAAGATGTCTCATGCCTTTTTTTTAAAAGTTACCTATGAAGATAAACATGTCTCTTCCTTAAAATTAAATTCTGTGTAATTTGAGTGACAGAATTGCAAGACACTTGTGCGGGATTTCCCAAGCCAGTCCGTGCAAATGTGTTACATTGTGTGAAAGCACAAGGAAGTGGGTGTGTTGGGGTCAACTAATCTTCGCAGGTTACGTGAACCAAGCAGTGAATGCATAACATTTCTGGATGTTTTGGGGCTAACTGCACCTATGCAGTAGAGATAAGCTTCGCTGTGCTAATAGCACATGATTTCATGATGTGCAGCCAGTTAGATGCTGTTGCTTGTTCTCCTTCTGTATACTTAGAAATTCCAGAGGGAAAAATGGTATCATCAAACTCCACTAGTACCAGTATTTTTCAAGCATATTTGCTGTCTGAAATCTTGAAAAATGCAGAAGTTCTGTACAAATGATAATGGAGGCTGCTTTTCTGCCTTCGTTTTGGTGCAAGAGAATTTTCTTTGCTGTGATACATTCCAGTCCTGTGGAGTGATATATTTTCCCAGAATGAATGCAATTGTATTCTAAAAAAAATCATCCATTGTCATCCATTGTTGAAATCCTGATTTTTAAAAAAATACCATTTTCTGCCATGATTAAGGAGAATTTTGTTTAACAACTATTTAATGAATGAATTGTGCTTTCCTTGCTGTGAATTTCTCATTTCATAGGTATGCAAGTAAATACACTCATTTTAGCTTTACCTTATTAGAGTTGCCTTTTTGTTAGTTTGCCATGTGCATTTTAGTATATAATTACTTTTGGCTAAATATTCCTGTAAGTAAATGTTCTAATACCTGGTAGAAGCAATGCAGTTAGTTGCACTTCTGTATTTCACTTGTAGACAGTTTTTCATGTTTTCTGACTCAAAATGCACAACATTGCAGGCATTTTAAGGGTAACAGGGATACCGTTATTCTGTTTATGCTGTTAGGCAAGGTACGAGTAAATAGAAGAGAACAAAGCAGAGAGAAATTTTCTGCACATCCTTTGTCAGATGAACCTGCTTGTATTGTTATTTGCAGAATTGCATGTTGGTCTTCAGGTATTTTTCTATGAACTTTTCCAATTCTTGGTACCTAGAACAAGTAAATGGTTCTCCTATTCTTGATACTTAGAACAAGTAAATTGTTTGCCAAAACCTAGTCGTACATTGATTTAAACTGTTTGCTGATTTATATTGTAGTTTGTAAATTTTGAAAGTAAAGAACTGCTTTGAAAACTAAATATAATTCACAAAAGCTGTATCACTTTTTCTGTAAAAAATAAGCTCAACTAAAAAACCTTTTCTATTTTAATTCAGCTGGTGAATTTACTCACACAGCTGCAGCTATGCCTGATTACCCAGAAAAATATGCATGAAAGGTAATGAAAGTTGAATCTGCCTCTGTGTAAACTGGTATTTTCATACACAGCTACTAATGCATTTGCCTCCTCTCTTCCAAAGTTTCCTCTCTTTTTCTTTTTTATTAATTTATTTTGTAAATAAAATTTGCCAGTTGCTTTTGCCTAACCAGAAGAGTTCTACAATTTGCTGCCTCTGTATTGCGTGGAAGGAGACAAGTCTCTTGCACTCTGCTCAAATGAATCCTTGAAGCCTTTTTAAGTAATATGTTGTCAGTGGTCTGAAAAACAGTATTTACAGTTAGTGATTGGGTTAATATCCCCTATAGCTCGGTTAAGTTTTTCAGTTTCAAAAAAATAAAAGGACTATTTAGTGAAAGGCACATGCCTTTAGTATGTTTTTACTGATTTGTAAACTTCAGACTTGGTATTTGGGGAGCCCTGGGCTTCCTTACCTTCTTGTGGTCCTTCCAGCGTGGTTCACAAGATAACATTCATGTCAAGTGCGTCACTGTAGCTACGTCAGTGTTTATAGATATGTATCTCTACAAAGATACCTGGTAAGCATTGGAAGCCTATTACTGAAGTTTTAAGTCAGTATCTTTAGCTGTTTTGTGACAAGTTGCTTGCTTCAGCATTACAGATTATCAGGCTGGAAAAGAAAAAAAAAGGGAAAAACACTTTCACGGTGTCCATTATTTGCTGGAAATTAAGTAGCTGTATTTTTATTTTGTTTTTATAAACTTAGTTGTAGTTACTTTTTTTAATTACTTATTTTGGATTCATGTGAAAAGCACTGTGTTTGAGTTGAGGAGAATACTACACTTGAAGGATTTTCATAATTAGAAACCAGAACATTTGCACATCTTCAATTTAACTTTTTATTAGGATTTGGAGGGAAGCACTGTTGCATTTGATCCTTGAAGATTTGTCCAAATTTGTAATTGCAAAAGGATTTTAAGTGAAAGCTTTTAGTTCAAGTTAACAACTTATATTAATGCATACAAGTACCTAATGAAAGAATACTGATCAGCTTTCAGTTGGTAAAATGGATAAGCAGAAATCAACTAGCATGCTAAAAATTCAGGTTGAAGCTAATTACAGTGCAAAATAGTTTGATAAAATTTTAATACTGAGTTTTGGTATTTTAATAGGCTCTTGTGTAATATTCAAACAACTGAGCACAAGTAAGTAAATGCTAGTGGGAAAATATTCTATTATGTAAAATAAAACCATATTGTAACTAGCTTATTTGCTAAAAGCTACCATTTCTAGAAGTCGAATCTTTTTGTATTCTACAAAATGTTACCGTTTTATGTGTGTTACTGAGGAACAAATGAACTTTAAATGTTCGTGTTTTCTGTCATATTGAGGTGCATTTTTACCATACTGGTGTAGCAAGCTCTTCCTAATTTCATCTGAATGCTTATCACATGCTTCTGGCAACGTATGCTTAGGCAGGAGAGATTTTGACAAGAAAGCATGTGATTGCATGTTTGACAAGTCTTCAAACTTTGTTTTGAATTTCACCTTTGAAACAAAAAGCATTGAAGTAGGCCTATTGTTTGAATTACTCTCCTCCATTAAGTACATGAATCTTTACCCCTCCAGGCTATGTTCATTTGCATTTTATCTCTGCCACTCTTCCACACTTTTATTTCACTCTTGACCCTGTTTCTAGGAGATGTGCGAGTAAGAAGTCGGGCAGGATTTGAAACAGAGAGAAGAGGTTCTCATCCATACATTGATTTCCGTATTTTTCACTGTAAGTATTTAAAGCAGATAAATTACAAATAAACAAAGGCTTCCACCAATTTTAACTACCGAGCCTCTAAAAGTTAGCAGCTTTTGTAGCAAGACCATTTTTTTATACGTCTTAGGAAAATCCTTCTTGCTAGCTTATTACCCAGAATAGACAAGGTCAATCTTCACTGCTAAGTTTTTGTTTTTAAAAATATAGTTTAAACGCATTTAATTTAAACCTGAATCCCTATGGAAATGAAGACTGTCTTACATACAGCTACTGATGTGTGTGCCCAGTGCTGACTTGGCAGACACAGTCAGTTGAGGAAAATACTTTCCTGCTTTTATATAGCAGCAGGAGGGCCCAGACCAGGATGATGCTTGAACAGAATTACAGTAGATGTCAATATGCTTGACCTCATCATAATCAATTGATGTTACATCTACTCAAACATAGGTAGGACTTAAATTTTTGGACATAGACAGATCTTAAAATGTTAGAGGAAAACAGCAGACTAAATTTTTTTGATTACGTGTTTTAGGAATCATTTTTTCTCAGAAGTGTTACAAGAATAATATTTTTTTAGAGAAAAAAGTGAAATTATCTATCTATATTGTTAAAACTAAATTTGTCAATAGTTGTAATATAAAGTTTCAATAACCACCAAACCACTATGCAGTCAAAGTGCAGGGGATTTAAGTCTTAATTAATTAATGCAATAATGAATGTATTAAGTGTCATAAAGTATCTATACCAACATTGTATCAGCACAGTTCCAAGTATTCTGAATGCAATGTGGAGATTTAGAAAAGCTGATTTCATGGTAACAAGTGTGGTTGTTATAATTACCTTATTAATAAAAACGAGTGGCAGAAACTGGTCTCATGCTCTGATTGTAACCGAAGTTACTCTTTTAAAAAAGTTGATCACATTTAAAACTCTTAAACTCTGTTTCATTCAAAAGTTTCATAAAAATAGGTGAGAAAACAAAGTTTGAAGAGTGTACTATATTGATTTTCCCAATACAGAGGATAAGAATTTCATCTCAAGTCCTGACTGACTATAATACATTCTCTAGAAATAGCATGCAGTTTATGAAGTAGATAACTGTCTTTTTGTGTGTGTATATAATGTGGCATTTCATGCTGATAGGGGAAAATACTAACAGAAGTATTAAAAGAATTGCCTGTTAAAAGGTAGTCAGTGTATAATGTTATTGCTGTTGTCAAATTAACTCTTTTCTGTGGTCCTCATCACATTGTCTCTTTCCATCCTGATGATTGTGCATCAGGCAGATCATGACTAATCAGGAAAAGTATTTTCACACCCTTTCTTTTGCCCCTGCTTGTTCAGGCATAGGCACCAGCTTTTAGCAACATCACCTGTGGTGTCTGATGACAGCAAAGAATGTTGCTAGGAGGCCCAAAATATTCTTTGGCTTACAGCTTACCTCTTGAGTCAGCTGCTGAGGCAGTTTTCAGAGCTGCCATATTAGAGTCAGATGTTTTGCACTTCAGCATTGTAGGCTGTTGCAGGGTTGCTCTTTGACTTCAGGCTCCTGCTACATGGTGGGGTTTCTTCTGAAGTCAGTAAGAAATTCGGAGCCATCTCTAACTGTATCACTAGATTATCTATTAATTTACATAATTGTTGGGTTTTTTTAATCAGTAGAATATTTTCTTTTTAATGCTAATTGAGTTCTGATCAATATTTCCTTAATTGTTTTAAGCAAAAGAGATTTAGTATTGTACTATTAGGCTGCAAGTAGAGAGAAGTTGTAAGAATCATAAGACTTGACCTAATTTTTAGGATATCCTCCCTGCCCTCTCCCGGTAACTCCAGAAGGATTTGATTTTGACACATGGAGCTACATGACTGAAAAATGTTCACCCATATGAGCAATAGCATGTGAGAGGAGCCAGCCAGCTCTTCTTTCCTTGGGGCAAAGACTGAACTGAAAAGGATCTCTTCTGGAGCCAAAGCAGACTAAACCATCTGAATGCTGACTTTTTATTTTTCTCCCCACTACAGCTGTATCCCGAAAATCAGTAATGCATGGATATGCTTCCTTCGTCATGTTTGTATAGTTTCAGTGTAACTTCCTTCTACCATCCACTAACTTTATTCTGTGGTACTAAATGTTTTGCAAGGATCATTGCTTACCTGTTTTGCAGATGTTGTATATACTGGCTGTCAGTCACAGTGTGAAGCATTATTGCTGTTTTATATTTTTCTTAGCTAACTTTTGTTGTTCAGCATTGGGGTTTTTTTTCTGTCAATGGTCTTTTGAGAAGAAGTTGAACGTCTTTCAGGAGGTCTAGTTAATAATCTGCTGAGCAGTTCTCTTTTCCAATATTTTGTTGATAGGCTCTTAACCCAATATTTTATTGGTAGCTTTGAAGAGTACTGAATTTTAGATGCTTTACTCTGTTTTCAGGAAGCTACTGTTGTGTGTGTTTGTTTTAAATAATCACTTCTGTTCCATAACACTATTTTAACTTGCAGCTTTCAACTAGTGTTGTTGAAGTAAAGTTTTTTAGCACTTACTTCTTAAGACCACTTCTGTATCTTCTTAAGCATTATAACTCATTCTCTGTATCTTCATCCCAGAGTTCTGTAATTGACACATGAATATTCAAGTTTTTAATTTGGCTAGAAGTATTCTCAACAGTAACTTCTTGCTAGAAATTTCAATTTGAGGACGATTGTTGGAAAAAATGTCTTTATTGTTGTTCTAAGAAATGGTGGTATGGGAGTCATCTGCGGATTATTAAATGCAGAATTTGACTGATAATGAAGTTAAGTTTGTTGGATGACGGTTTTCCTTCTATATTACATGTTATTCCAAAAGTCACCATTTTATAGGTAATTGCAGGAACTAGGGAGGAGGAGTAGCTTAATAAACAAATTTTTGTTTGAACAAGACCGCTTCCTGATGAGTAGGGAAAGACAGGATTGTATTCTTTGTGTTTTAGAATCATCAATTAGTAGTTTTTCTGTTATTGTGGTCTGTCAGTTATGCCTGTGTGGGACCATGGGCAAAAGCTCAGAAAGCAGCTCAGAGCCACCATTTCTGGAAAGGAGAGAGGAGCCACACAACTTTCTTCCTCTGAAGTAAATTTTTGCCTTAAATATTCAGTGGATGTACATAATTTACAGTTGCACATGAAAATGCCTGAACTGTAATGTCTTACTGAATTGACTATGGAACTTTTCACTCCATGAGTAACAAGGCGGGAGTTCTGCAGTTCACTGTGACAACGCAGCACGTGTTGTTTGGTTTTCAGGGAAGTTACTGGAAAAGTGATTGCAGTGGTTATAACCACTCTTGCTGTCTGCTGGTTCACAAATAGGCTATGGTTAACATGATTACTTTAAATTTTTTTCACATTACTTGAGACTTCATAGACAGTAGTTCAGCCTGCAGTGTTGACAGAATATGTTGACAAAAGCTAATGCAAAACAGAATCTTTGATAGAAGAATTAGTAGATGGCAGCATAAGAATATTCACTCTTTCAGATATAGTAAACCAGCACTGAATTTTTACATTTTGTTTTCTTACTATTGAGAGGGTGTCAGTAATGTCTATTTTTTTATATATGTGTGTCTGTGTATGTTTATATATTTATACACTTAAAAATACACTTAAGAAACTTTGTTTGTGAGGAGTTTCTAGCATGCTCAAACAGGAGTATCTAATGTGCCCCAATCACTCACTGTTTCACCTGAAAAAACCCAAAACAGTGCTCAGTCATGTGTACAGTATGTTATAGTGAGGAAGTGAAACAAAAATGCATAAAGATCAAGTGAATAATGAGGATAACAGAAAAAATATTGGGAAATGTCTTAAGTGGATACAACTTAAATTAATGCATCAAAGCTTCCTCTTTAGGAAAGGGTTGTTGGATATAGTCGGAAGAATCAGATAGAAACCCCAATTATTTCAGTTGTGTGGAGAGGAAATGTTTTTTTCTTCTTGCTTTTCCTGTTTTACCTGACCCAGAGTAAGATCTTGTCAAAAGGTTTTTAGAATTCCCATGAACTACTCTTATCTGAGCATGCTTTTATGGGGAGATGATGATGTTGCCAACATATGGGGCTCTATTTTGTATTTTATTGTTAAGAGAATATGTCACATGTATGAGTTAAAATATCTTAGAAAGAAGAAGGATTTTTTTGAGTTAATCAGTATGTCTGGTAACATTCCAGAATGGCTCAATTTTGAAGCAGATAGATGATTGCATACAGTATAATGCTTCACATAGGAGAGAAAATCATGTGATTGAAACTTAAGACTTCCTTGAGACTTGATGGCTCTTCTCAGTTGTATATGGAGTCTTTTTGCGGGAAAAGGAATGAAAGAGATTTTTGTAGGTGATAGATAAGTCTAATTCTCCTTCTTGAGAAGGCACACACATGAAGAAATTCCAGGGTTTATTATACAACCTTCAGACTGTTTACTTGGAAATCATAATTCATGGAACGTATTATATGCTACTCTGAGATCTGGCAAAGATGTCAGCATCTACTGTTTGCCGTGATGTTTTGAACTTTACAGTTGAAAAGGTTTATCTTAAACAGTGAACTTCTCTTGGTTGAGGGGCCAAAAGTCAAAGAAAAGAGAAGAGTGCAAATCCAAACTGATTGTCTTAAACAGTTTGGAAAATCCTTGTGTAATAGCAGTTGATAATGCTTTTGATGATGCTATCTAGACATTGAGATAAAGTGAGCATAGTCCAGGTGAATTCGAATACCCCTTCACCCCCCCCCCCACACAAAAACG
>VXBX01005159.1:453548-475878 GCA_013400415.1 Scytalopus superciliaris
ACAGAGGAATTGCCAAGCTGAATATGGTTAAAAGTAGTTGTCTGTCTTGTTCAACAGTCTGCTGTGAAGAAGGATGAGTTTCACAGTGAATCTGGGTCATGCAAGAAGGTTTCTGTGTTGAATATGTTGAATGAAGTATTTGTTTCCCTATGAAAATACCAGCACAAAAACCTTGTACTCAAGAGATTTCTCCAAAAGCTGCCTTTCTGTGAAGGATGCAATTCTGAATTAGTCTTCTAATTATTCACAATCCAGATATTCAAATATATTGATTTCCTCAATGTGAGAGAAATTTTGACTTTGGTTTAGTGTGCAGAATGCAGTCATACAAGGGGAAGTCACAAAAAATGTTCGAAATACAGCCTTGGCCAAACGAAAACTGAAGATAAACTTGAAGGGAAAAGTCAGCTTGAAGTGAGCTTGGTTAAGGAGGATTTTGGGATGAAAGCTGCCAACTGAGAATATAGGACAAGTTTATTTATTTTGCTATTCTAGATGGTTGTTGTTGAGTTTCTGTAAAACATCGTGTGCACCTCTGGAGTCTTGCACAGGTACAACTCACTCCGTGTTTTACTGCTGAAGTAAGTTTGGCCTTAAAAGAAGGCAGGACACATCTGAGTTGTTTTGTTTTGGGCTTTTTTTTTCCCTTTTGAACCTCTTCATTGTTTTCATCTCTGCTCCCAATTTGACTTTTGTACTGACAGTCATACAGACAGGTAAAGAAAATTGTTTTTTTGTTAACTATGATATGTTATTTAATTTCTTGGTGAAAAGTAGCCAAAAAGGATTACATGAGCTTTCTGACATTCCGTTATTGTAGAACCAGAGATTTCTAGGACACCAAAGAAAGATGTTTTTTTGGTAAGACATCAAGAGAACTATTCAGTGATGATCTGGAATATATTACCTTTTTTGGGAAAAGAGTTGAACCATTATTATGTCATGTGCTTGTTCTTCAGCAGCATCAGTATTTTGACTAACACAGTGTAACCCATTTTGTAAGAGCTGTATTTGTGTTCTGATGATATTCCTCTAAATATTTTGCTTCAGTGAAGTTTGTTATTTCTCACTATGCTGTTGTGAGCTGCAGATCTGCCTTGCCCAGTGGGTGAGTTCAGGTTAAAAAAATGTACACAGTTGCAGGATTACTGGGGTTATGATTCAGTAAATTGGCATGGAAAGACTATGTCTTGTAGATAGTTTTCTAGTCTTGATATTATTGCAAAACATTACTTGTTCCAGCACAAGAATGGCATTGTTTAATTTACTTAGTTTTGTATCTTTCCTGTGGTTTTTACAGAATATTAAGATCAGCCAAAATTCAAGAGAGATACCTTTTCATGGTGTTTTCTTTACATTTTTGCTACTGTACATTGGTTTACAGTGCCATTGGAGAATTGGCACTTAATTGGGCACTGATTTAATACTGAACTGGTCTAATCTCTGCACTTTGAGTAATTTCTCCCAAATTAGCTCTGCTTTGGGCAGGGAATTGGACTTAAAGGACTTTGAGAAGTCTCTTTTGTTCCCACCTAAATTATTCTACAGTTCTGTGGCTCTGTAGTTTGCTCAAGCAGTATTTTATTCTGTAAGATCTTTCAGGAAAGAAGTTACCTTTGGTGATGGTGATGCCTCAGTCAGGGAGGATCTGTTGAAAACCACTAGAGTTTTTAATCGAACTGTGGTACTACCAGAGTTTTTTTTGAGACTTAACAGGTTTTTTTCTATTCCACTCAGTCAGAAGACACTTGCAAAGCTGTTTATTTCATTAATCCTTAACCCACAACATATTTTCCAGTTATCATTACTATTTGGAAAAAAAAATGTATGTGTGTGTGTCTAAGTAGATACACACTACAACCAAAACAGTCTGGCTTAATTTTTTGTTTTAAGTGGAAGAGGGGGTATAGTTCCTTACAGTGCTTCTGAGCTGGCCTTCAGAGTTGGTCTAGGGAAGATGGGAAGTAAATAAGGTAGTTTAGACCCCAGTAGTCTTTCTATGCTACTTCAAAATCCTTGCTGAAATCGTATCTTCCAAATGAAATCATAGTTTTATATAATACTTTAGTACTGAATGTCTTAAAAGTGCTTGAAAATGCAAATCATGAGAGGAAAACTTAGAGAAGAGTTAAATAACAGGACTTAAGTTTTTAGAAAATGTTCATAGATCTAATTCAGTGCATTTCTTAATGGTTTGATGGGAATAGATGGGAAATTAGAATGCTTATGGGTCCCTCTAGTGGTGTGAAATGCTAGATAATACTTTCAAATTATTCATTAATAGAAATTGCTTGTATCCTGTAAGACCTTAGAAAGATCGTTAAAAGTGGCACATGAAATTGAATATTGCTTTCAAATGTTATTTTCAGGTAGTGGAAACTTTCAGATACTGTGTTATGTTTAGAAATAGTATCTCCTGCGTAAGAATGATAAATGTGTAGTTGGGTTTAATATTGAAAAATCGTGAGAGATTACTTTCATTAAAAGAATATATGATATTTTTTAGGAAAAAATCTCCTCTGGTGGGCCTGTGCACCTCAAACTTAAGGTTTTACAGTAAACATAAGACAGATCCATCCTCTCAAATACCTTTTTTATATTTCTTTTTTTTGTTAGTGGCAGCAATACTGAGATTTTATATATAATATTATATATTCAGTTAAGCTCTTTGTAACAGCAAAACCCAGTGATTTTTCTTGTGGATAATTTCCTGTCTGCCTTTTGTGCTGTAACAGGGAAGAAATGGAATTAGAGTTCTTACACTGGATAGTCTTGTTTAACCAGGATCCCATCAGAGGGTATGAGTCTTTATCTTTGCGTTGAAAGAAGGTTGAAGCATATTGTTAGGATTTAAAGTTTCTGTTAATAATAAATGAAACGAAACCATAATTAAGTTGTCATTCTGCCTTTTGCTAGCTGTCCTTACTATATGCAAGATGCAAAAACTACCTGTATATGATTTACTGGTATGATTAGGATTTTGTAAGTGATCATAATTTTTCAGTTTTACTTTGTATTTTTATATTGGCATGAGAAAAACAAATATTTAATATCCCTGTGAAATGCGATGAAACTTTTTTTAGGTTTTCATGAAGAATGACACGCTTGAAAGATAGGGAGTGGGAAGAGAGGTTAAAATTAGTATCTTGAAATACAGATGAAATCTGTTGCGTGGAGGCAATGTGCGTTATTTTATTGCTGTATATGCATAACATTAGCGGAATAACTGATATTAGTAAACAGAATTACTTCTTTTTCTTTATTTTAGAGAAAGGAATATTTTATTTTATCAGCATCTCATTTAAGATGCTTAGAAACAAGCATATAACTCTTTTCATCAGAGAAACAAAAAATGCTTCCCCAAAATCCTGGGAAAATAGTTTGGATAATAGTTCTAGCTTAGAAAGGAATGAGAAGAAGAATATCACAGGATGGGCACAAAGACCTACAGTTTGTCTTCTGGTCCCTTGCATCAAAAGCACTTCCAAATCCTGCACCATCCTTCTTAATGTGCCGGCAGTCCCAAATTTGCTTTCATTCTCTTTGAGTTCTCAAGTGATAAATGTCATACCTATTTTCTCATTCTAATTTATCCCTAAACAGTCCTTAAAAGCAAATGGTCAGTACTGGATATTAGAAAGGCATTTAGCA
The DNA here is from genome assembly GCA_013400415.1 of Scytalopus superciliaris. Classification (NCBI taxonomy): domain Eukaryota; kingdom Metazoa; phylum Chordata; class Aves; order Passeriformes; family Rhinocryptidae; genus Scytalopus; species Scytalopus superciliaris. The sequence continues at coordinate 457,200 of VXBX01005159.1, forward strand.
CAGTGTAGGCTCCAAATGAAAGATATTTGGGCTGGGAGGAGGCATGTGTTTGCAGCATGCTTATTCATGAGCTAATGCAATGTACTCTTCATTCTTCGCCACCTTCTTTCCATAATAAACACATTATTGAACCTTCATTTGTTAGTGTCTCTGAAATTAGCATCTCTTTTCGTGACTCGTGATAGAATAAGATAGGCTGACATTCTCATATTAATCATGCATATAAGGGGAATAAATGTGCCAGGAGGGAAATACCAAGTTTCCATTGCACAACTGTATTGTTCATTTTAACAGTCCTTCCCATGAACTGATCTTAGCTGTTCTGCAAGAACCACAAAGCAGTTAGTTTGTGTATCCTTAGTAATAATTTATCTGTGAGGAAAAGGAAGCAGCAGGCATGGTTGCTATCAGTGTTCCTGCAGCTGAAGAAACTGTCTTCCCCCTGCCCCATTCCTTGAAAGCCAGCTATTTTCTGTTTCAATCTTCCTTTTAAATTAATAGCCTGTCAAACCTCCGCATCTGACTTGCCTATTCTGAATTGTCTTGTGGAAAATGGTAGAGCTGTTAAAGTGAGAGAAATTTACTTTTGGGGTTGGTGTAGTCCCCTGAGTGAGGTGGTCTGGAACTGCAGAGGGATGGTAAGGCTCAAGATCTCTTTTCTCAACTGGAAGTTATTCTAGTCATTGCAGATCTAAATGATAAATGCATTTGGTCAAGGTTTCTCCAGCTTGGGCTATACGTGTACAGTATCTAACAGTTCAAAGGGAAGTGGAATGCCTGGCCTCTGGGGAGGAACAGCCTCAGCTGGAAAGCAGCTTGGCTGAAAAGCACCTAGGGCTCCTGGTGGGCACCAAATTGAACATGAACCAGCCATGTGGCCTTGTTGGAAAGAAAGCAAATGGTAACCAGGTAACTCATTTGACTCTGTACCCACATCATCATCATCATCATAAATACTGAAGCAAGAACACGTGCAACCCCCTCAATGGCTTACGAATACAAGTATATGTGGAACATCTATACTGCCAGATTATTGCCTTTCTGTGTTCTGTTTTGTGCTTTGCTGCCAGAAGCTGCTAGTTTACTTGTATTACCTACATCATACCATTCTGTCAAAGATTGATATGACATCTGTGACAGTGAAACTTAATTTGTAGTATGACAACAAAACCAGGTTTTTGTTAACTCTCAATCTGTAGAAGAGTACTTGAGATCAAGAAAAGTATCTGCACTTACAGAAGGGTGCTTCTTCCTACTTTAAACATTTTGTTTATTGACATTTAGTGAAGTTTCTGGCTTTTGTATGTGACTGTGGATATTTTAGATCATTTTATGACCCAAGTTACAATAGTTTTATAAAATTTTGTTTTGAAATTCGGATTTTAAGGGATTGGATCAAGTTTGAAGGGGGAAGAACTATGCTCCTTTAACAGCAGCAGCTGTATTGCTCCCTGCTTCTCTGTTCTGCAGCCTGGCAATGCTCAGACTGTAACCTCATGTTAACAAATGTGCTTAAAAATATTGGTAGAGTAATGTAGCATGACAGAATGTTGCTATTTGACTGCTGTACATGTGAATGTTGCTTTATAAGTCAACCTTTATCATACGTAGTGCACCTCTTTACACTTAACTGGGATATACAGGTACCAGTGTCTTCAGAGGAAGTGCCCTTGCCCTTGAGTATGTTAACTTGCAGAAAGATATTTCATGTGAAGTTGTCTGTGTTAGCCCTGAATTTCAGTGACTTGATAAAGTGTTTCAGGCGTGTCTGAAATAATATTCTAGTTTTGTCAGTTTAAGCTCTGTTAGCACAGACTGTTCATGTGCTGCTGCATTTCATTAGGTACTGTATGCTCATGCCATTGTCACTTCTGTTCAGAGGCGTTTTGTTAGTGTGGTTTGGAAATTAGTATATTAATGAGCAAACATAGAACAGAAAGTAAGTTGGAACTTCTGCAGGGAGAAGAGTTTAGATGGATAAATATTTATCTTATATAGAATTAAACTGCTGCCACTAGAAATTGCTAAGGCTTTTAATTGATGTTGTCAATAAAGCCAGAGCTTCCCCTGCACAGCATTTTAGACTAATGTCTAAGAGCAAAAGCTGTAACTCCTTACTTCACCAACTTCTAATATGCATTGCTCACGAGAGAAGAGATCTGTGCTACAAAGTTGAGCTCATTTTGGTTTTGAGGATCTGCATTTTTGGAGAAGAGCCTGTTTGCATTGACTTCCTTGCTAAAAATCTTTTTTTTTTTTTTTTTAAACATGAATAATTTCAGGCAGAATGAGTGAATAGCAAGATTATTGACTCTTGGTTATAGAGGTACTGTTGAAAAGAAAGTAAATGCCACGCTTGGCCTTCTGTATTTCAAAATCAGAGTGTTTGACTTGTTACAAAGAAACTATAGCTGGTTTTATCTTCAGGTTTCTAAAGCACTTCAAGTGTATCAGGTGGAATTGGATATAAGCTAGCATCAGTCATTTGAATAAACCAGTTAGCCTAGTAAGAATAAAGCAAAATATTTGGATTAATATTTGAAAACAGATTAGAATAATTTTCTGCTGTGTTTTCACTGTACCAGGAAAGAGCATTGCATATGCTGGGAAGATAAACATGGTACTTGTTTGTCAGAAGAGCATAACTATGTGCAAAAGCACCAAAAATACTTGAATGTGTTGAAAATTTTGCCAGTAGTAGAGTTAAGAGATTTTCTGAGCTTTAAAATTATTTGTGTGTGCTCCAAGCCTACTTGTATTTCCTATATCAATGCGCAGTTTCTGATGTTCTCTTGCTGGTGTACATATTTTATGTGATTTGTTAGGGATGGATTGGATGTATATACATGAGAGCAGTTTTCAAAAACTAATTTGCTTGCAGTACAATGTTTTAGACAATTTCCGTAATATCTCTGTCCTTTCAATAACAGAATCGCTTAAAAGGAGAAGTTGCAGCTGTGATTTAAATATTTGTTTTTCTTCACAGGGTGCTTACACAGAACACTTCTTTTTTAAAGCCTTGCCTCTGGATTTATTATTAATAAAAATACCTGTATTTGTGGCGGAAACGAAAAAAAAATAAATTGTTGCCTTTGTACCAAAATTCCCTGAACCCTTGTCTTTTTGATAAAGGTTTTTTAGAGAGAGTGTTTATTTTCTTGTTTTTTGTAGCAAATTCTGAAATCGAGGTCTCTGTGTCTGCGAGAAATGTGAGAAGGTTGCTTAGTTTCCAGCGATACCTGAGATCTTCCCGTTTTTTCCGTGGTATCACTGTTCCAAATTCTTCAAACATTTTAGATGATGATTATAATGGACAAGCAAAGGTTGGTTGCTTGATTTTTATTTTTTTTTAAGTACTTTTTTTTTAAATGCTTGCTAATATATATAACTATATCGTGTGTTAAAGTACAACCAAATACAAATTTTAAGTGTGCTTTTTTTATATATGTGCGTGTATGTATTTTTGTGTGTTTTTACAGATGCATCTTTATAGTTTGTAGCAAACTCCTTTACTGTCCACTAGTGTACTGGGATGATTTTTGTGTCTAGTGTTTTTTTTCTTTCTTTCCTTTTTCCCTAATAACTGGTGAATGAAGGATGCCCTTAAAGAAAAAAAATGAAGATGGGAAAATATATCTGTATATAAGAAATGTAGTGAAGCAATTGGGACAACTATTCCCTGCCTTTCATTTTTAGTCTAATGTCACTAAAGAAGATCTGAAAGAGTGACTACCTATTACTGCAAACAGTAAAATGCAGTAAATGGATTTTTCAGGACATGTTTATGCCAAACTGACTTTTTCTTTGGTAGGCAGTTCTTCTAGAAGAGAAAACTGTGATAGTTATAATATGCCTGTGTGGCACTAAAGCAGGGAAAGCAGGTACTGGCAAGAGAGGTGGTGCTCAGGAACAGCTGGCTGGAGAAAAGGTGTCAGAAGATGGATAGTGCTGAAGGGGACTGAGTAGGCAAAGTTGATTCAGGTTATTCAGGATCCCAAAGGCTGTGTTACTTCTTTTAGTGCTTTTTTGTTGGTCATCTTGATATGAAAAAGGAATACTTAAAATGCAATGGACGTATCCAAGCCGAACATGATCAGGCTGTGGTGTAGAAAGAAATCTGATAGCCTGGAGGATGGATCTTAAAAATATACACCTCATTAATAGTAAAGAGAACTTGTTAATGCACTTGTTTTCTTTGGTAGTGGAGTTTCAGCAGCTGGTAAAGAAAAGCTAGAATGCATAATTGGATTACAAAACAGCTCTACCAGTCTAGTGAGAACAGGAGAACAAGAGAATCTGAAAAATGTGCTTGACAGGTATTTCTGATACAGGTAGGGGAGGCAAAGATCGGGATTGCTGAACTCTGCTGAGGCCTTGCTCTATTTGCTGTTCTTGCTGATTCCTGTTGCTGGAAGAACAGTTCATGTGAAGCCACTGTGAAGATCTGCTAGTTCAGTGAGGTGGAAAGTCAGAAGCTAGTTCTTAAAGAATTTAAAATGCAATATGGCTCATGTAATGGCTCAAATGCAAATAGCTCCTGTATCTAGTAGATCTAAATACTATTTCTCTCCTATAAGCAGGGGAAAGAGAAAATGAAGTAAAAAACTACACAGAGATTAATTTGCTAGTTTGTTGCAAAGACTAAAGTGGAAGAAGTCTGAATGCAGTCTTTCTGTCATACTTTTTCTGTTTTTAACCTAATTATTTGAAATTGCTTCTTACTTTTGAGAAATTGGCTAAAGGGTATCTCCAACCAGTTCTGTCAAGGCACTTCTTGGGGTTTTTTTCAGTTTTTTAATTCATAACATGTATTTTAAAGTTTTTCAGTTATCAGGCAAATTTTATTATTCTTTTACTACTATTTTTTTGTATGTAGAAATCCTAAGACTTGACCTGTCTCTGAAATCTTAAATACTCCTCCAGGCTACAGGAAGATAGACACATACTGATTAAAAAATGACAGCTTTTGTGTTTTCTTTCAGTGTATGCTGGAGAAGGTTGGAAATTGGAATTTTGATATTTTTCTTTTTGATAGACTGACAAATGGTGAGTTTAGTTTTGCTATTTCATTTGTGTTTTATCTGCTGGCATGACTTAACTGTTGCACTTACATTGCAGTATATGATTGCTTGTTCACTAAAAATGACAGATTTCATCAGGCAGTACTTTTTGGTTTAATAACCTTTAATCTAAGTCCTAGTTTGCCTGGTCACTCCATTGAAATAATGATGCTGTCAGTGCTGATAATAATCATTGATCTGTAGGGGAGCCCCTTCATGTAATTTGTAGTAGTAATTAAATATAAATTAACAAATAATGTTACTAACTTAGACTTTTTTCCCAATTACGAGGTGCTGGTAATTTATATACTTGTGTCCTAAAGGTCATTTATATTGAACAAGTATTCTTCTGATACGATTAATGTTTGATAGAATAGTTCTATTGCTTTATAGTACAATAAGAAGGCATGTCGATGTGAATGCATTATAATTATGACATAGAATATCTGGAGAATTAGGAGTTGAGCAGAGGGAAGCTGCTGTACACACAACTTGCACAAAATAGAAGAAGGAAGAGATCATTATGGTTAGTTTTGTGCACCTGTTACAAATAGTGGTAGGAAGTACAGAACTATTTGGTTAAAAAAACCCCAAACTTTGGGTTAATTTATGGACACACAGAAAAGAGATCTGTAAGAGCACTGGAAAGGAGGAGAGAGGGCTGCTGCAGTGGGTAGGGTGAAGTTTTGTATTATAATCACAGCAACAGAAACTGGATTTTAAATAGAATGCAGGGAGAAGATAAGTGAGTCCAGCATCACAGTGATGTTTGTGCCAGTGTGGGGAGAGAACGGAGGGCAGCTCTCACAGGCCTTGCATCATACGGAGTAGGTAGCAGAGTTGCAATGAGAGTGTTTAAAGTTTTGCATCCTAATTAAGTCATTTTAGGAGGACATTTTGGTCAAGCAGCCTTGTTCTTGAGAGTTTGGAAGGGCAGAATGCTGCATATAAAACTGCTGATGAGCTGCCTGGGATGAACCTCTAAGAAACAAATTACTCAGTAAAAGTTGTTCCAAGAACTGTGTATCTCATCGTGAAGAAGTGGCATGCACATGGGAATACATTAAGTGCAGTAATAGACTAGATTTAGCAGAAATTTTTGTCCTTCTGTACCTCGATTTCTGTCTGTGCTAGGTCCTTTCATGGTAAATGAAGATTGTTAGCCATGATATATTGTTTGCAGAGCAAATAACAGGCAAGCTATTTCAAATAAACATTTCAGGCTGTTTCTCTGTCTTTTTCATAGAGTTCTGAGTGAAATAAGGAGAAGTTCAGCAAAGTACATGGCGAAAATGAGAGTTAGCATATTTAAAATGTGTGCTAATCAATGGTGTTGGCTTTTCTGTCTGCCTGATTATTTTCAGCTGTGTGTTTGTGATATGTTGCATAAAGTTATTTACAAAATTGAATATCATTGTAATGGGTTTGCATGTTGAAACCTGTTGCTTTTTTAATGTTCAGTAATGTTTTCCTCCTGTCAGTTGACAGTGGACAGTTGGTGAATGCATTATAAAAGCAAAACCACTGGTTATTGCTAGAGACAGCTAATGGAATCTTGTCATGCAGTAAGATTTAAGTGTTTATCGTAAATTGGTGTAGAGAAATTTGCTTGTATAATTTTTGTGACCAATTTGTTTGAAATAATAAATTTTTTATGAAAGAGTCACTGATTTCATGGCTTCCAATGAATTAGTATTTTCATCTTATTTTTAGGAAACAGTCTAGTCAGCTTAACCTTTCATCTGTTTAATCTTCATGGACTAATTGAACACTTCCAATTAGATACGATGAAACTTCGTAGATTTTTGGGTAAATACAGCTTTTTATTATGATGAATATTGCTGTTTATCCGCATTTTTATACCTTAACTGAAATGCTGGTTGTAGTTTAGCAATAAGGTTTGAAGGGTACTAATGCAGTCCAGATTGTGCAGTGATTTAAACTGTATTGATTGAGACAGTCTCTCAAAGTTTCTGTGAGTACAGAACTTTGTGTTAAATCGAAACAAGGATTAACAAATGTAGTAATTTCATAGCAGGTGCTGTATTCTATTTATTAATTAAATAATCAGGAATATATGTGACATTGTGTGACAGTTGTATTGGGAAGAGCTATAGACAGCTCCTTTCTTTGTTTTGATTTTCAGTTCTGTATTGATCTTTGCTTCCCAGTGATGTAGTTTCCTAACTGTATGAAATGTCTACCTGGCTGTATATACTGTACCATTTTGGTGCTATCTCTGGCTTGCTCAAACTTTCATACAAGTAAGCTCTGTACTGTGGGCATAGTTTTTCCCCAGACAGAGTTCAGGACAATTTTACTTGAATGTTTGGGCCTGCAATGCTGGAATACTTTGATAGGAAGAATTGTAAATATGATGTAGAATATTCAAACCAAGTGGTTCATTCACTCAACAGCTGGAAGAGCTGTCTTTCTGCATCCCAATGCCATAGACAGGTGCTGGTGTGAGACTTCTTTCTTTTGGTTCTTCTGTGACAGTCAGTACCTTTCATTTTGTGAAGTGGGATGATTTTTTTAACTGAGCAGGAGAAATAAGTTTCTGATCCCTTTTAGCATGCTTTCACCGTTCCAGAGAGAACAGTTTTGTGGTTACAAAGCTTGTCACTTAACAGGGGCAAAATCACATTTGGAAGGCTTTTCTCCCCTTTCAAATAAGGGACTGGTTTTTGTAATTCAATTCTCTTTCAGCTTAAAAAAAAATAAATCAGTTCTGTCTTGCATTTCACTTTGCCTTAAAGAGTGGATTCAATTCCTTTCAGTTTTAGAAATGTAAATCAGCCAACCTTAATGACTGATATATTGAAATGTGAAAAAAATTATTACAGAAATCCAGTCTTAGGCTACTTGAGTTGTAACTGAGTGTGGTTTGTCTTTCTTAACTTGCTTATCATCTGCTTAGTTGAGATTTAGCAAATTATAGTACTTGAAATAAAAGACTTGTGAGGAATGACTGGATTAATAACAGGTTATCGAAAGATAATATATATAGTTTTAACTACGTATGATTACTCAAAGTCACTAAAATGAGATTAGACTTGGAAGAAGGCAAAATTTTATTCAAATTTTAAATTCACTACCTATTCCTCTCTTTAATGCCTTCTACTTAATGTCACTAAGAAGAACATTTCTTATCTCCATGCTAATCAATCTGTCAAATCAAGGAACCTTTCTTCCAAATACAGCTTCTTAGCATGAGCACAATTCAGTCTTTTCTTTACTACCTCAGGTACTCTAGTCCACAGTAATCTGAAGATTAAATTATGGAAGACTAGGACAGCTCAAATTGTCCATAGTACCATACAAAATTCATTTTATTTGGGAATTTACTGGAATCTTTTTATGTAGAGTAGTATGATTTTAGTCCTCCTTAGGATCTCACTGTTTTATTTTTGTGTGTTTGCACATACTTACACACACATATATATATGTTTATACTCATACATAGTCTTTCAGTGATTTCCAAAGGTTACTTGGAGATCTGCATCCTCCTACTGTGTTTTCAAGTTCTTATTCCAGAGACCTGAATAGGGGGAGAGAAAATACAAAGTACTCTATTCCTGAAAACATAGGGTAGTTGTGCTGTTCTGGTTCTGGTAAACCATGATCAAAATTTTGACCTAAGTCTGCTTAGTAAAATAAATAAGAAAAATTGCAGGCTTCAGATAGCTTGTCCAGACTGTGAAGCCACCAAAAAAATCAAACAGTAAGCCAACAACATCTGCATTCATGCACTTGATGTGAGGAATAGGTGGGAGAGAGTTCTTCTGCAGGTTAATAGAGCCCAAAGACATAAATTTTTGTAATTTTTTATATGAGCTGTCAGCTGTGCATTGAGTAGTAGTGAGACTACATGATGGTTACAGTATTTTGACTTTTCTTGAACCACAGCTCTTCACAAATATCGTCTCAGTAAGGCATTACATTACAATCACAATTACATGGACAGCTTTGGCTTGTCAACTAAGTAGAAGAAGAGTTTGTGGGCATGTTTGTTTGGTAGGACTGACAAAGTGTAGTCAGCCAGTTTTAGATTTGCTTGAAAAAACTAATATGTTGTATCAGGCCAAACCTTGAAGTAGTTTAATTGTTGAGCTTCAGATCTTTTCCCCCTCCATCCTTTTTAACATTAAAGTTCTTTCATTCCAGGTCCTTGAGCTAATGTTGATGCCCTTTAAAAAAATTCTACCTATGCTGTTTGAAGACAGCCAGGAAGATGAATGAAAGAGGAGGAAAGCAAGGAATAAGTTAAATAGGGAATATTAAATCTAGAAGTAGTTAGTCAAATGGTAATCTAAATGACATTCTTTCCTAAATTGCATATAGACTTAAATTGGCCTGAGTGAAATATGAGAAGATGCCTAAAGAGAATGTAGAGGTGGCTTTCCATGACCACTTTCCTGAATGGGAGAGAAAAGCACATCATATGACAGGAACACAGTGCCCAATTCTTCTGATCTTGTCTGTTCCCAAGGCATGATGGGAGGTCATCCTGATGCTGTGGTAAATAGCAGCATCTTCATTTTGTATTCAGGGCTGCCTCACCATTCAGTCTAGATTTTCAAAGGGAGCCTTCCCTGGAAAGGTCTCAAAGTCTCTCAGATTATATATTGATTTCATGTTCTTGAATTTTTGCTCTGAGGTGACTTCACAGGTAGCTGATTTCCTTTAGAAAATACTGTTTCTTCACATAAAAATGGTATACCTGCACTGAGGTTTGACTGACAATTTATTGACTGTGACATTCATGTGTGTGTATCTTGGGATATTACATATTGCTGTGCCCAGTATGCGAATATAAAATGTTGCTTGAAAAATTTGCTATTTCATTTAAATTTGGATATTTGTTATTTTCCTGCAGTTATGGTTCAAGAAGATTATCACAGTCAAAACCCTTATCATAATGCAGTTCATGCTGCTGATGTGACTCAGGCCATGCACTGTTACTTAAAAGAGCCCAAGGTAAGGGACTGTTCTCAGTGTTACATCACATGTACATACAGAAATAAGTGTAATGGTGTGAGTGTGCATATGCATATGTATGTACTGTGTGTGCGTATCACAGAATCGTTTAGGTTGAAAAGACCTGTGAGATCATCAAGTCCAACCTTTGACCAAACACCACCATGTCACTAGACCATGGCACTGAGTGCCATGTCCAGTCTTTCCTTAAACACCCCCAGAGATGGTGACTCCACCAACTCCCTGGGCAGACTGTTCCAATGCTTAACCCTTTTGGTGAAGAAATTCCTCTTAATGTCCAACCTGAACCTCCCTGGTTGAAAGCTTGAGGCTGTGTCCTCTTACCCTGTCACTAGTTGCCTGGTAGAAGAGGCCAGCCCCCACTTGGCTACAACATCCTTGCAGACAGTTGTAGAGAGTGATAAGGTCATATATCTATATATACATACATGCATACATATGTGTGTATCTATATACACACTCTTTTAAGTGAAGAAACCTAAGAACCCAAGAAGAAACACTTCTGAACACTCTGTTGCTGAAGTTGTGTGTTCACACTTAGCAGTATGCTTTCCTTTTTTCCCTTCTTCTGAGCTGACATTGTCTTTCATGTGACTTCATGTTGGACCAGAGTAGGGAATTAAGGTTGCAGCTATTTAACATAGTGCTGTGTCCCAAGGTATTTGCATAGAATTGCAGCCTGAGTCAGAGCTGGCAATAATAAACTTGTGTAGTTATCATTTGGGGTGGATTTTTTCCTCCAGAAACTACCATTTCCCTTTTTCCTGCTCATCTTTGATGTTACTGAATAGGATGCTTCTGCTAGAGGCAGTTTATGGCATTACATCAGGACTTCTCCTTGGCCTTTCTTTTTAAGAAAGGGAAGAGTTGACAGACCTTAAGGAGCTGAGCTAGTTGAGTGTTTGTTCCTCACTACTTGGACTGCCGTCAGGCTGCTTTGAGTGATGTCTTGGAAAATTTCAGGCCTAAATCCTGTCCTTCTGTATTAGATTGAAAATTGTAGTGCCAGGTGAGACAAGTTATCTACCTTGATGCAGATTATCACCAATCTGGTATTCCCTTGAGTAGGTAGCATAGTTCCTTATTCTCTCTCTGAGGTGAAAACAAGTAAGTTCTGGCTCCCTGGATGTTTTTCAGAGGCTCTTTGCCCAGTCCTCCTACTCAGTTTCTCAGTACTGCTCTCAGATCAATTGGTGCATGAAACAAATCAGAGCTGATACATGATGATCTTTTTTATGGCGTGTAGTTTGGAAGCTCTGAGCATTTTTTATTTAATACTCGTGATGGAAGTTTTGTGATGCTTTGTGTTTTTAGTAGCATGTACAGCTACAGGTTCTGTTGCACCAAAGTACATTATAAACATGTGAGGCATGATAGGTTGAAAATGCAACAGGGAATATAAACTTCTGTCCTCACAGGGTATTTACTGTATTGCCTTTGTATGGGCACAGCTGTCCTCTCTGTTTTAGTGCAAGTTAGACTTTCTTACTAAGTTTAACTCACAAACCTCCCCACCATAAGTAGTAACAGCTATGAGCAGTGAAAGTAAGTCCACGCAGAAGTGTGCTGAGTTAATTGACATACACATACTTCCTGAAAATACTCATCTGTGACAGAATTTCCTCCTTTGGTTCTGGTCCTGGTAGACTTCGAATTGTAATTGCACATAAGAGTAGAAATCCATTCTGAACAGTTCTGAAGTCTTCCAGAGCATCATCAGTTTCTTCCCTTTAAGAGGAAAGGTTTTTATGCTTTTTAAAATACAGTATGTATTTAAAGCAGAATTGACACATACAGATGTCCTTGGTAAATCAGAGGGAGAGCTAATTTTAAAAATTTGCTATTTTTATGGGATCTGCTTAGGAATAGTACTTCATTACCAGACAGAAAGTAGGATTTTGTGTACTGGCATTTAAGACTGAATCTTTTAATTAAGAAATAACAGTGCTTAAACCATTGTTGAAATTTTGTAGCTTGGGGGAGTCAGAAATACTGTGAAAAGTCAGTGGAATATTAGCTTTACATCTTCAAAATTTTCTCTGAATTTCTATTGGCTGTTAGTTACTAAAAACTGAAAATGCAATACTCATGCACTTTTTCTAAGGGTATACTTGCATTACTCACATTTATTGGTTTTGCCTTGCAGCTTTCCAAATCTTTAACTCCATGGGATGTTCTGCTCAGTTTAATAGCAGCTGCCACACATGACTTGGATCACCCAGGCGTTAACCAACCTTTCCTAATTAAAACAAACCATTATTTAGCGACTTTATATAAGGTAAGGACAGAATCAGGTGTTTTGTTAAAGCCAGGTTTGGAGAATGAGTAGTACAGAAAAGGACTATGAATTGTAATGTGTTTAGCTCGTGGTAGTTTTGAATTCAGACATTGTTTCCATGCTACTGGGATAAAAAAACTGTGCACATTACCAACCAATGTATTCAGGATTTACGAAAAACAAAGGAAGAAATAAAACCACCAACCCCAAAACACAGCAAGACTGTCTGGTCTGCTCTTGGTATATAGCTCTTTAGTTTAAAAGAAAGGTGTTGATTGACAGGTGTTCTTCCCTTTCCGTTTGCAGAATACCTCAGTATTAGAGAACCATCACTGGAGATCGGCAGTGGGGTTGCTGAGAGAGTCTGGTTTATTTGCACATATGTCATTAGAAAACAGGTATGTTTGTACCAAAGATAGATTAGTTTAAGACGTAAGCAAGCTGCCATTTAAGGAAGACAGCCTTGCAAAACAAGATGAATTATTGCATGGCAGTTTTGAATACAAAATGTAGATTATGTTCTATTTTAAGAATTCCTGGATACTGTGCTGGTGGAGTAGAGCAGTTCATGGTGCAACATGATATTCAGAAAATAACATTTACTGTGAGCACTTTGAAGAAGTGTATTTATGTAGTCAAGCACCTGTTCAGATTAAACTTGGCAGTCTTCTCTCATTCTGCCACCACAACTGTAGTTTAAAATAAACCTACTTCACCTACTCTAAAAAGAAATAATCTTGAAACAATTAGTTTGTGCACTTCTAAGCGCAAAAAAAGGGGAAGGACAAGGAGAAAAAAAAGCTAAAAGCTGTTTAAAAATCTTCCTGAAAGCTGCCAGTGAAACGTCCAGATATTTCTGTAGGTGTTGTAAGACTTTTTCTGCAAAAGAAAACAAACAAAACAGTTCAGTGAAAATTCTGATTATAAAGCTGGTATTTGTATAATAATAAATATGATAAAAGGATATCTAAATCTAGTGATGACTGTTGTTCTTAGTTGTTATGCTTTGAATGTTTGGTCTCACTAATTTCAGGCAGCTGATGGAAAGCCAGATAGGCGATCTCATTCTTGCCACAGACATCAGTCAGCAAAACGAGTACCTGTCCATGTTTCGATCCCATTTGGATAGAGGAGACCTATGTTTAGAGAACGCAAACCATCGGCACTTCATTTTACAGGTGATCTTTTTGGTGATATTTTTGAAAACATCATTTTAGTGTAAAAAACCCCAACTTTACTTAAAAATGCTAAATACTACTTCTGCCAGGCTTTCTCCTCCTTTCAAAACAAAGCAAAACTCTATATTCTGTTTCGTTTCAAAGAGGTTGTTCCTCCAGTTCCCTTCCCCAGCACTTCTCCCAAGTGATGGTGTGTGTTGGTAAGTCTGATAACTTCGAGCTGCTAAAGCAAGGAGAGATGTGTTTCTAAGACAAGGTTTAGCTTTTCTCATGACTCCATTGCAGCCTGAGAACTGTGAAATGCTTTGTCAGAATATATTCTGGGAAAGACAAGCACTAGTGTTGTGAATTAGTTTGCAGCTGTGCTAGTGGGCTTTAGAACTTTAAAAACAAAAGCCTTAAGATTCTCTGTAGGTTTATAGACATTTTCTTGTTAGGTTCATATTGTGGACTGTAAAAGAACATGAGCAAATAGATGACAAGTTCTATCTTGTGCAAACTGTTACTAAAAATATGAGCTTCACAGCCAGGAATGGAAAATACTGTTTGCTTACTTTGATGTTTCTTTTTCTGAATTTTTTTTGGCTCCTGTACCAGTGAATATACTAAATATAATGTCCCTGAAATACTTTGACTTGACTGAATTTCCATATTCCTCAGGGATGATCATGAGATCTGATTGTTCCCTGAGAGTTTTTTAAATATTACAGAGCATAACTTTGGAGCACAAAATGTTAGGTAGGTTTGTTATTCAGAAAAAATAATCTGCTGTCGGGAAATAAATAATGACAGGCGCTTCTGTTGGAGGGCAAAGTGATCTAACACTGTGTGTTAACTTGTTAGATGGCTTTGAAGTGTGCAGATATCTGTAACCCATGTCGGACGTGGGAGCTGAGCAAGCAGTGGAGTGAAAAAGTAACAGAGGAGTTCTTCCATCAAGGTAAGAGGAGAAGGATGCAGTATATTTATAGTGTGGAGTGAGCATCCAGGAGTCCCAGTCCATTTAGGACTAACAGAGATGTATAGGGCAATATGGGATCTTTTTACTTTCATGGGTTGTACTTCTTGCAAAAGGTTGGAATTACTAAAACTCAGTGAAGAATCTGCTTAGAATCTGAACCAGGATGGCTGGTGCAATACATCCTTCAGCCTGAAAGGTACTTCAGATGGATAATTATGGCCACTTTAAATTTACCTTGTGGCTTCAGTAAATTGTGAACTATGCTCATCCTGTGTCTTCAGTATTTAGACTTCAGCTGTGAGGCCTGTTGATAAGCAGGTGAGAGCCAGGGGGAGTTTTAGTTACCCTGCAGTTAAGGCTACTGTATAAGCATCTAATAAAGCTTTTAATTGACAAATGGAGTGAATTTTCTCCAGTATTATTAAATTTTATAGTAAAACTAAGGCTAGTTTAGCTGACTTGAGATGTGTTAATTTGCACGTGGATATGATAAATGGAGAACAGGCTGCTTTATTTGCTGCTAATCACGTGAGGCTTAATCTCAGACAAAGGTGATGGGGAAGCAGAATGACAAACTGCCTTTAACCAGAAATTTCTGAAGGCTGAGGTATTCTCTTTTATATTGTTAAGGGGGAATTTTAATTTGTCATTGCTATGACAGTCTAGGAGGTTTTGCCAGGAAGAGGATATTAATCCTTCAGGAAACCTGATTCTTTTGTTTTTGTTGACTTATTGCTTGATGAAAAATACAAAGTATTTAAATACAGTATTTATAAAATACTGTTAGTCTCACTGACAGATCTACCTGTTTTTTTGGGGAGATGGGGAGAGAAGTAATGCATTCTACCAGCTGCAAGATACCATCCTTGTTAGCCAACTTGCACAGCTCACCTCTGTTGGTATTTGATTGGGGTCTGGACCTGATGACTTAACAGTTGTATTATAACTTTTGTTTCTTTAGGTGATATTGAAAAAAAATATCACTTGGGTGTGAGTCCACTTTGTGACCGACAGACAGAAACTATTGCCAACATCCAGATTGGTAACTGCAGTTCAGTTTACTTTAGTAGATTTCTTTAAAGATGCAATTTGAAAAAAAGCACCTTTTGGATACATTTCCTGGAAGTTGTACCTGCTCTGTGTGTGTGTGGCAGCACTTTGTTGCCAAGAGCAATTTTATTTCAGTTTGCAACATAACACTTACTGCTCGAGCTGTTTCCGAGAGGTGTTGCACTGGCAGTCCTGGAGACCAGAGCCCTCTGTTTCCTCACGGAGCAGGTACAGCCTGGGAGACAGCTTGTCTCGCTTCTCCCATGCTGCTGCCCAGAACTTTCCTCATCTGTAGTGGTTATTTTGGGAAGAGGAGGGTTCCTTCCCCTTGCCGTGTGTTCTGGGGTACCTTTTGCAGCGAGATTGCCACAACAGGGCTCCAGCTGTCTGGAGTGTCAGCCTTTCCGTTAAATGCAGCCCGTAAGGAGGGCTGGTGGGCAGCGATTTGACGGATGGTGCTGAACAGCCATTGTATTCATAGTTTTTGCTAACTTGAGTTGGATTTAAAACAGTAAAATGTCTTTGTAGATATTTTAATGAAAGTTGCTGATGTAGGTTGAATGGGACTCAGTTGAAAGCGTAGTAACTAAAAGAATAAATTTGACCACAAACACAGTATGAATTAGTGCTTTAAATTGACACAAAAGCTGATGTGTTCAATAAGCAGCACTGTTTTAATTTAGAATGTTAGGAAATCATACATTTCCTGTAATTGACAGATTGGATTTTTGGTCATCTTACCCTTAAATTTTTGGTTAATGGAAATGAGACACTTTACAAATAAGTGAACATGTGCATAAGCGCAAAGTTGTATATAAATATACAAACATGCATATAAAGTGTATGTTGATGTTTTGTGGCTTTGTTTAAAAAATCTCTAGAATTTGTATTTTAAAGTACTTTTAGCTGGCTTAATATTGTGAAAGTAATCTATTCTTTTTTTTTCCCTCCTGTGTAGTATAGTTCAGATTGTCTGTTGGGTAATTAATTATAAAATCCCCCCATGGTCCCCAGTATTTTCCTATATGTGGTCATTGTTGGGAAAGAAATTAGCTTAATTTGTAGTCCAGTGTATTGCTTCTGTTCTGACTGATTAGTAGAATCTTTTACAGTTTGAGAGATTATTTTGTAAAGATGCTCTAAATATTGAAATGAATTGTTCAATGCACGTTGGAGAATAGTAGTTTGACACATACACTTCTTGCTGTTAGATTCTATTTAAAATATTTAGGTTGAGTATTTTAATTTTTTTCTGGCCTTGTTTTCTTTTTATTCATTTGTCTGTTTGCTTGTTTTCAAAGGTTTTATGACCTACTTAGTGGAACCTTTGTTTGGGGAATGGGCCCGGTTTTCCAACACCAGGCTGTCACAGACAATGCTGGGCCACCTGGGACTGAACAAGGCAAGCTGGAAGGGAGTGCAGAGGGAACAGTCTGGCAGTGGTGACGATGTTGACCCTACTTTTGAGGAAATGGACTCAGACATATTACCTCAGGAACCACGATTGTCCTGACCTCAGTCCTCCTCCTGACAAAACTGCCTCTTCTATTGGTATCTGCACGGTTGGATTAAAGGAGATACATGCCAGCCCAAGGTTTTGGTAAAATGGTAAAATGATGCCAGCATTATTTATTTCCAAGTTTTCCTTTGACACAGACCATTTGAACCAGAATTTTTTTAAGCCACAAGACCTGAACAAAGAGCAATATGCACCCACCTCAGCTGGTTTTCGTTCGGAACCTTGAATATGCAAAGCACAGCAGTGACTGAGCCTTGGAGCAACAGGACGAAAGCTTCATTGTGCCACACGGCTTTGGGTTTTTGGTGAAATTTGGAATACAGTCTTCAAATCTAAAACTTGAGGTGGATTGTTCCACTCCCTTGGAATGCAGCAAGACTCGCATAAATGTGTTCAAAGCATACCTTCCACTCAGTCCCTGTTTTAATACGGAAATGTGAAGTGCCCATCCTCTGCTGCCTCTGGCAAGACTTGATGTTTACAAATGTACTCTGAAACTCTTGGTTCTAGACTTACCTTTGCGCATGGCTGTGAAGGAACCACTAACTTGTGTTTTTTGCTTTTTTAAAAGAGAAAGATCAAATCTGAGACTGCAGCTCTTGTTTCTTTGGATGCCAGAAAAGCCTCCCATTTGCCATAATTTTGTCTGTGCACTGGGAGCTGAGCATTCATCATAGAGCACAGCCAAGCTTTACTCCAGTGCTATATGGGAATGCAATTTTTTAACGGCGACAAACACTTCTGAATCTGGGNTTATTCTTTTAGAATGTGACAATTTCATGAACAGCCACACCGGGGAGGAAACTGTAACAAATTGCTACAGATGCCTTAAACTATGCACAAAGCTAAGTGACCAAATTTGTTTTTGATTTGAAAAAAAAATAATAATAAAAAAATAGTGCATTGTTTACGTATTCCTCCCTCTACTGAAACATTACCCACTGATGGGTTTTTGATGGGAAAAGGAGAAAATGTTTTTTAGGACAAAATTAAAGGACTAATTTTAAACTTAAAACATTCCATTTTTGTAATTTGTTTTACATTGTTTTAAGTACAGTAAGCACAACTGTAATCTAGTTTGAGAAACTGGTGCTTTTAGTTCATTTGTATTTCCCTGTTATTATTGTAAAAGACTGTTTATTAATTCTGTTTACAGTTTGTTGCAACAGCCATTTTTGGGAGAGAGCTTCAGCGTAAAGCCATTTGTAAAGGCTTTGCCATATTCATTTTAATATGTGCCTGTTGCTGTTAACTTTTAATTAATAAAACAAAATCTTTTCACATTATGCTCCTGTACATTTAAGTTACGACTGAGTCCAGCGTTGTGGAAAGGTAGCTAAGGTTGCAGTCAGCTTCCACTGTAAAACTNTTCTGAATCTGGGAAGGGAAGGGGGGGGTGGGGGGAAGCGTCAAACTGCATTGCGATTCTGCAGTGGGAACATCGCATGTTGTTTCCACTATTGTACACTTGAACTGCACATGCAAGAAAAAGGTGGAATGTCTAAACACCATAATCAGCTCAGGGTATTTGCCAATCTGAAATAAAGTGGGATGGGAAGCGTGTCCTTCAGAACAAGGGTACAAATGCCCCTTTCGCTGCAGCGTGTGTGTATGTGTGGGTGTGTGAGTATG
>VXBX01005159.1:476547-503089 GCA_013400415.1 Scytalopus superciliaris
GGGAAGGGTTTGAACGGCAACATTTCTTTCTTCTTTTTTTTTTAATTTATTCTTTTAGAATGTGACAATTTCATGAACAGCCACACCGGGGAGGAAACTGTAACAAATTGCTACAGATGCCTTAAACTATGCACAAAGCTAAGTGACCAAATTTGTTTTTGATTTGAAAAAAAAATAATAATAAAAAAATAGTGCATTGTTTACGTATTCCTCCCTCTACTGAAACATTACCCACTGATGGGTTTTTGATGGGAAAAGGAGAAAATGTTTTTTAGGACAAAATTAAAGGACTAATTTTAAACTTAAAACATTCCATTTTTGTAATTTGTTTTACATTGTTTTAAGTACAGTAAGCACAACTGTAATCTAGTTTGAGAAACTGGTGCTTTTAGTTCATTTGTATTTCCCTGTTATTATTGTAAAAGACTGTTTATTAATTCTGTTTACAGTTTGTTGCAACAGCCATTTTTGGGAGAGAGCTTCAGCGTAAAGCCATTTGTAAAGGCTTTGCCATATTCATTTTAATATGTGCCTGTTGCTGTTAACTTTTAATTAATAAAACAAAATCTTTTCACATTATGCTCCTGTACATTTAAGTTACGACTGAGTCCAGCGTTGTGGAAAGGTAGCTAAGGTTGCAGTCAGCTTCCACTGTAAAACTAAGCCAACTTTCAGATTTGAAAATTCTAGTCCTCATATGCCAAAATTTATTGCCTCTTGGAGCTTGGCCTTTTACTGTTTGAAAAGCAAATCCTGACTTACCTGATTGTTTCCCTTCTAAAACTGTTTATTATTCTTTCATGTTCCCTGAAGTAGTATCATTAATCTCAAAGTGGCCATGTTTAAAGAAATAAATTTCTAATGAAACCATTGTGTTGAATCTGCGTGAACTTCCTTCCTTCGCTGTCAGGGAAAGTTCTTGCTGTTGTCTGACTCCAGCAGAGAAGGATCACATGGGACAGTGAGCTTTGGCTGTAACTTGCAGGAACAGGAAAGCACTTCTTAACAGGTTGTCTCTGAAAGGGAAACACTTTCCAGTGGTGTTTGAAGCTGTGAGAACACAGAGGTAATGACTGTGTGTGAGGAACTTACTATGGAGAAACTGCAGCTACGCCTGTACAGGTTTGTAGGTTAAATGTGGAAAGGTACTGATTCATCTTGCACCTTTTTGAATAAAACATATGCTAAGACTGCAGCTCTTTTCAAAATGACCGCTAAAATCAGTATCTTACGATGTCTTCTGTGACATGTTTGTAAAAAAATGTGGCCTTGTTTAAAGAGGCTAAGCTGCATTTTAAGTTCTGCTACTCATTGCAGGGTATTTATAAGCATATTTTAATGAGTATTAAGATTGATGGATTTATGAATAGGTATCAGTATTTATGAAGAGCCTGTGATTCTTTCACACTGTGCCATCTTGCTGTCCTCTATTCTGCCAGGAATGAATACAACTTGTCACGGTGCTTAGAGTGAAACATGAGTAGTTTTGTTCTAAGACACCTTTCCAGGAAAGGAGCCTCTGTCTTTTCCTACCAGACTGGGTTTAGAAAGACTGGTTCTAATCCCACCTCTTGGTGTAAATGGAAGCTTCTGACATTGGACTGAATTAAAAAGAGAAAAAAAAAAATACTGCCTTTTCTTGACTTGTCTCGAAATGCTCTCTGCAAATCCACATGAAACTTCAACACTGCCGCAGCTCGAGCGTTCCACGTGAGCGTGGGAGTGTGCAGGTGTCAGGAACAGGGTCCCTGCAGCACCCCGGGAGCCCAGCAGCCTGTGAGGGCACTCTGGGTCAGGTCACAGATCTGCTCCCAGACAGGTTCTGTTTAAGGGCTCTGCCCAAGGTGAGTGGATGTCCTTAGTTTGAGCACTTGACAGTGGCATTGTGTGTGAAAGATTTCAAGTAGAAAGATACAAATTAAGGTACAATATAAAGGAAGTTATTTGATGTCAGCTTTTCAATTTTATTTTCTTACGCAGATGGCATTTCTTTTACAGCAGTGGTAAGGCTCACCCTGTTTCTGGGGCACTGGATATCTCAGTTCAAAATGGCAATGTCTGGCATGGGCTTTTCTCATGTTTTAGCCAATTAATAGTCACATGATATCCTGAATTTTACATGTGTAATTGGACTGCCAGAGGAACCCTGTGTAGCAGGGGCTGGTTAAACAAGTACCTTCCTGCTATGCTTGTGGTGAGGCATAAACTTCTTACTGGTTCCTCACAGCCTTGTTGTTGTTGTCTAATCTGAATGTAACTGAATCGACAGCGTGGGGCTTTTCTACACAAACTCTACAGTTCCTCCTGCTGCACAGCAAGGCAAGCTGACCAGTCCTGGAGGAGCAGGAAGGAGGTTGTCACTGCACTGCTCAACAGTTACTGTAACAGAAATGTAAACTATACTGTGGCTGCTACCAGTTGTAGAGTACCACAAATTAAATACAACATATTTATTTTAACTGCTTTTAATTTTACATAGTGGCAATACAGCATAAAATACAAAACTTAAAACCAAAGGTGTTTTAAAGTAATTTAAAAGAACTCAAGGATTGAATGGCCTCTCAGTAAGACTGATGGCAGAGCGTTTTGGAAGGACCATTGTGTACATATTAACACCATTTCAAGTTCCACCCCAGAAAACACCCTCCTACATTCCAGTTATGAACAGCAAAGCTTCATTTTGAGTAACCTCATCATTCAGCTATCTTTATTAAGTAGTGCTGCTTTTGTCTTTTCCTAGAAAACAGAAGCTCCCAGAGGCAGTTGTACTTATCCCAGGAACCAGGATCAGCTTAGAGCACCAAAATATCCAGGCAAACTTTTTCTACTCTCCTCTATGGTCAGAGCAAAGCTTGACTTCATTTCATTGTGCAGCCAAACTGTAACTCTCAGTTCCCAAACAGCTTTTTGTATTTTTAGCTTGAGCCTTTTGTACATCTGTGGCTGGAGCCATGAGCTCGGGTGGTTGGTGCAGGTCTGGCAGCAGAGAGCAGCTATGGGAGGCCCCAGAGGGCTTCCCCTGGAAGCAGGTTATGTGCAACAGCTTACCCCATGTGCCCCCTGCAAACAGGACCATGAGGGTGTGTGCAGGCCCCAGCTGCCACAAACTTACCCAGGGACCCAAGACAGCTGGGGAGAAAGGTGTCCACGAGCATCTCTCAGAGCAGCAGAGCAATATACTTTTGGCAACTTGCACCCCACGGTACTTTGTACCTTTGCTTTTTTCTCTACATCCCTTCTACTCTAATTAACTTATATTCTGCTATTATTTTACTCTGCTGCTACCTACTGGCTATTTCAAATTCACTGGACTACTTGTTTACAGAGGCTCCCATAGCATAATTTATTCACTTGTCCTGCACTCTTTATAAAGGCCATAGGATGACAGAAGCAGGTTTTACTCCCTTACCCTTGCAAGATCATTTGAAACAAACGTAAAACCCTGCACAAAAATGTCCTACTACTTAAAATTTAGCTGACCTCTGCAGCAGATTCAAGTTTTTACTTTGCTTCACTAAGAAGCAGAGTGCCTCCAGGTTGGCTTTGGGCTAAAATTTTGCTACAGTTAAGTTTAAAAGACTTCAACATGAACATTTCAGTATCAAATTACACACTGTAGTGCAAGTTACAGGTAGAGCTCACATAACTGATGTTAAGGGTGTATCACCATCAACATTAACGTGCACACGGATTTTTAAGATGGTCAGTTATGCACAAAGAATGTTGTATATGTAACTTAGTGTTAATAAACTAAACCCACCACGTAAGTCTGAGTGGAAAGCCAGGCTTGAATGCAAAATTAATACCTGAGTATAACGGTCCAATTTATTCCCCCTGACAAATCACATACAAACATGTTTAGTGCCTCACTTCTATTTCACATGAGGTCCTTCTGTGCTGTAAGAAAGAGACCACTCAGTACTAGTGCTATTTGCAAAATAAGGTATTCCAGAGAAAACAGCTCAACAGTCTTTCACACAGAGATCTTAATTCACTAGGATTTTTCAATTAAAGTCTTCATTTTTCCTGTGGACTTCAGCATGTGTGGCCCAAACTGAAAAGGAAACCAGAAACATGTTCAGATTGCTTCCAACAGAAACCTTGCCAAACTACTACCCATGCAAGCTGTAAGTAAAAGGATTTGGGCAGAGGCAGTTTCCTCCTGCTGCTCTGCATGTGGATGTCACAAAGTAAAGGGAAACGTGTCAGCAATGGGCTGAAATCACTCAGATGAGGCAGCTGCAGCTGGAGCAGCTCTGACTGGAGACAGCTCACTGCTGCAGCAAGGTAAGACAATAGATGCAGTTATCTACAAGCTGACAACCAGCTGGTCTAGCACCCGTTTAATAGTATTTCTGCTCTTACTCAACTCTGCCTTGTTGTTCAAGTCCTTTCCCTCACACAAAATGACACAAGTTTGATCTAACAAAGAAGGTACATACTGGTAAGTAACTGATGGACAGATTTTATTAGCTCATTACAGACCAACATTCTGTCATTTCACAGAAACGTTCAGTTTCCTTAGCTCTTGAGGACTTGATCCTTAATCTCAAAAGGTGCACTGTAAATTTTGAAACTAGAAAGTCATGAAAAACCTCTGCATGAATAGAACGTTGCCAACTCCTTTTCCTTAAAGCCCCAGAGAGGGGGGGGAAGTGATTAATTCTTGGGAAATATTTAGCCTTTTAGTTGTGAAGAACAGCTTGAACACTACAGAAATATACCTTTAAAGACCAAAACCAGAAAGCAAGTGCATCAACATCAATTAGCTGAGGTACTTGAAAGTCCTGAGATTTATGGCTTGGGAATGTTATTTTCCTTAAAACTTAATTCAGAGCAGAGCCAGTTTTTTGAGTTTTATCTGCATTTTTTCAAACATATAAAAGGACAAAACCCCCTTTTTTCCAGTTCCATACCACAAGTCTCCAAGGATTGTTTGTATATATACTTATCAGCTATATGCCAGCTTGTTTTTTAAGTAAGTGTACGTTTCTAGAAACTTGTATCATGGAACATTCACTACTTAAAAACCTCTTCAATTTCAAATCAATCTGAAATAGAAGCCATTAACTTGTACCATGATGTGGATTTTAAATACAATTTCATTTTAACATTCTCACACTCCTAAGAAACTGCTTTTATTTACTTGGCATTTCCACTTATTAGGAGAAACTCCCTGTACCAAGATCTGGCATGCATTCTGAACAATTTGCTTTCTGCACTCCTAGCAATGGTGACGTGTTCCAGGATCTTCCTTTGAGCTTTCACCTGCACTGTCTGAATGGTTAAGGTTGGCACTAACAGGCAAACCCAGTTCATACATGATTCCAGTATTAGCCCTTAGCAATGGAGTTTTCAGAATTATCACATGCTTGTGTGAACAGAAAATACTTTTGTTTAAATAAAAAAGAGACAAAACTGTAACAGGGCCTTTTAAACCTCGGGCCAAGACAGTACACAATCCAAATCTGAGACTAAAAACATAGGATTGCAACAATATATCCTGGCATATATCAGGTTTCGTGGACAGGGATGGTAACTTGTAGGTATCTGCATATGTTGGCAGAAACATGTATATTTGTTTTCACAACTATAATTTAGTCCAAACGTGTTCAGACTCACAATACTCACCAGCACTACCTCAGTCTGTGTCTTTGTTTCAGTCTTTGGAATGACTTTTTCTGTTTCACTTTGGCTGTCATTTTGGTATCGATGAGCGAATTTCTTTTTGAGAGCTTCTGCTATTAGTGCTGCAGGATCTGCAGGGTCAGCCACTTTAGGCTTTGTACCTTCTGAGGATCTAGAAAAGAAAATGAGAAGCATTAACACGGTCCAAAACTTAAAACAGTTGTGAATACTTTTGCAGTCCGTTTGTCAGATGTTACATCAGTAGCTGTCTCACCTTGAGATGGCTCCAAGTCATAAAAAAAGAATCATTAATGCAGATGTTAGTATATTGATACTTATTTACATTTATTACCTTTTCACCGAGCGCAGTTTCACACTGTTCATGTCTTTGAGGATTTCTAGCATGTTTGGTACTTCAGACTTCTTTGGCCCATTTTCTGTCACACTCTGGCCAGAGTTCGTTTTTTTGTTTTTCCTTTCTTTAATGAGATCAATTGCAGACTTGCTCTGCTGCAGACCTGAGGGAGGGGGTGGTGGCAGAGGAGGAGGCGGCGGCGGTGGAGGTGCAGCAGGGGCAGCAGCTGAAGCAACTGGACTTGACCCAACTACAAATGAAACGTGTGTTACACATTAGTTTACTTGTAACTCCCCTTTACATCTCACAAATCCTCTAGTAAGAACATCATTGTAATAACTTCAATTGCTTCCCCTCTGCACCTTTAGATTGTCATATAACTTCTTCATTCCTAAACCACCTAAGCAGACTCAGCTGAAAGGCCACATAAAAATCCTTCTTGAAGAGTGAGAAACATCCTTTGAATTTCCAGTTCAAATTTAGGTGCATTTGTGTCTACTGCAATGGGATGGATGTCACAACATCACAGAATATTCTGAATTGGAAAGGGTCCACAGGGATCATTGAGTCCAACTCAAGGGCCCATAAGGGGATCACACCAGCATTATCAGCACTGTGCTCTAACCAGCTGAGCTCAGACCTGGGCCATGTTCTGCTCCTGCTGTTAGCAGTATCTCACTTTCTTCTGAGAGACAGGTACTGAGCTGGAGGTCACAATCTGTCAAATGTGAGCAATGTTTCTACTTATCACAAATAAGAAATTACCATACAAGATTTTTAAATGTAAATTTCAGAGCTCAAACAGCACCTGAGTTGAAGCTTATTCCAACTCTCAGAGGTTAAAGATTTTTAGGCCAGCTAATCATCTGTCTGAAGACTGAGATTCTCAAAATAATCTTCAAGTTTCCTGCATGCTTTAGGTAAAAACTGGTATTATAAATGTAATGGCAGTAATAACCTGACAAATAAATGAAGAAGCCTCTGCTCAAATGCACCTTTAAGGAAATCAGAAAAACCAGATCAAATCAGAGCTCTGAAGCTTGGGTTATCAAGTGTGTAAAGATAAGTATATAGATAATACAGAGGAATCTATTCTGTTTACATGTTGGCAAACACACCGTCATTACCATGTTCTACCAGAAGAGGGAGGTAAAGATGATCAAATCAAATCAAAATATAACTTCCCTAATAGAGGTAAAGGGAAAAAAACCCAACTAACTTATGTTTATTTTACACACCCCTGATCCCCCAACACAATTAAAATTCAAGAGTGAAATGATGTGATCCTTAAAACTACTTCATGGTTTTAAATATGAGCAGGTCAGAAAAAAGAAAGAAACTGCTATGAGTTCACAGACAAAAGCCAAACAAGAGCATCTGAAGAACATGATTTTACACACAAACACAGGCAAAACTGTACTTGCTAAGTGACCTTAGAAAGGAGTTAAAACCAAATGCCTGTGATCTGCAGTCAACAAGGGCCATGTCCCACTAATCTTTGAAGACAAAACTGAAAGGCAGTCAGAAATGAAGGAAAGAGGAGAAAGAAATTCAGGAAAAGAATTATTCTATTTACTGCCAGAAACAGTGTACCACTTCTGGTTCCATATGGACAATGTGTCTGATCCCAGAGATTATTCCAGTAAACAATTAATCACCTTTTCTGTTTCTTGTTATGTACACTACATATTTCAAAAGTATAAATAGCATCTTGTATGAATACTTAAGGATATCAGAGAGCCTATTTTGTTACTGGATGGAAAGACTTCAGTTCCAGTAATTAAATTACATTCTTTTAGTTTGGTTGAAGCCATCATGTTTATCATGAGCTTTGCTCTGAAAGCTGTTTAATACTTCTTCTCTCATTCACAGATTCAGAACTCTGGCAGACTTACACACTGACATGAGGACATTTGGAATACTAAAAAGTACAGAAAATCTGTTGGATCACTTGTCTTCAAGACCTATTCTGTACCCCTTGCTTAGTGTGCCATGTCTGTCTACCAAACTAACAAAAACAATATGGAGAAGTGCTCAGTGTTGCAGTATCTCACAAAAATCAATTAGCAGAGTATTAATTATAAAAGGAACAGATCCACTAGCTAATTTTCGCTAAGAGTTCAGCAAATTTAATACCTGCTGTCAAGTTCTGCTGTTCTTGCAAGGTTACAATTTTGGCTATCTGTGCTCTTAAAGTGGCCAGTTCATTCTCTAGAGCACTGATCTTCTGCAGTGCTTCTTCATTTGCCAGCACTGTGCTCCTGGGCACTGGTTCTTCTTCCGGCAGGTTTTGTAAGGACATTTGTCTGCGTGGGGACCTCCCAGAATGATGCAGTTCACCTGAAGGAGGCCGGGCTGTTTGTGACCAAACTTCTGATCTGTAACAAAAATATCACAAGCTATTTTAAAGGCTTTGAAATAGATAAAAGCTAAAGCAACATTACCTACAAACCAGGAATACAAGTTGAAGACCTGACTTCAGAAATGTTTTTACACAAATCATTTTCACCAAGATGTTATCTCTTAAAGTAACTAAGAGCTTCACATCCTTTCTGGTTGCATCACTAACTCTATTTCTTCTCTGGGACAGCTTTTTGTAGAATCATTCATTTCAGAATAAAAAAGAAACCCATTTCCCCTCACCCCAAATCTATTTCTCTACCTCATACCTATTAAGGTTTTTAAGATTTTTTTGATCCAAAATGCTATTATTTTCCCCCACGGGCTGAAAACAGTTACTTATTGATTCCTTTGAAGTAGGAAGAGCTTATCAGTTTTTCAGAGTATTTTTTATACTTTTTTGACTTCTGAAGGGACAATCACCAATTCTAGCAGTGTTGGAAATATGGAAATATGAAACAGCTTAGTGATGCAGAGGCTGCTTATCAGTAGATGGGAAAGGGTCATATATCTAGTTTTCTAACACAGTAATTAGAATTGTATAGGAAAAACTCTTCATACACTTCTAAAGAGTCCATGACACTCCCTCACCTTCTCACAAGAAAATGCAACTCTGCTGCCTTCTTTTATTACCCACCAAAGCTCAAGCCATGTTAAACACTGAGGCATTACTGAACATTTGCTCAGGTAAGTCAAATAAGCCCTTACAAAGACACCACATTTTTAAATACCTGATCCCAGTGAAGATGTCCCTGCTCATTGCAGGGGTTTTGAACTAGATGGCTTTTAAAGGCCAATACAAACTACTCATGATTCTGTAAGTAGAATTGATAAAGACTGACGATGAGAGATTATTATAAACATTAAAAATATGACCACATTACTTAGCTATTCAATGCTTCTTGACTTTAATCCCAAAACAATTTAGGAATATCAGGATTCCATTGTTTATTCAAACATGGGAGTAAGAACAGGGTCTGGTGATAGGCCTTTTTGAAATGTATAGAGAGGCTTCAGATTAATACAGGCCAAGTGCTCCATCACTCTGGACCCATGGCTTAAGCTACTGTGGATGCTCATCATGTTAAATCTGCAGTTGTGCTAGACCTAAAGCAAGAGCCAAGATTTAAGGCTAGAATGAGCTTTGTGCTCTGACCACCTCAAACCAGGACTGGATACAGATTTGAGTCTTCCATGACACTGACAGAAAACATTAGCATAAGTTGCAGAAATTTGATGAAGGAAAATTGAATATCATCAAGAATGATAAAATTTAGGTGTTGTTACCTAGATAGGAATAGAGCAACTAAAGCTGAGAACAGGATACTTCCTACAGCAGCTGCTCTCCCTACCTAAGGTGGAAGGAGCCAGTGGTCACCTCGCTCTTTAAAACCTGCCTTCTAGGTATTCTTTAAAGGAGCAGAATAGCTCAAAACCAAAGGGTATTTTCTGCTCAGAGCAGCAATAGTGTTTTAAGGAAATGTCTTGATTGGAATCTAACACTGTGGAAAAATATTATGCTTGAGTTGTCATTACTGCACTGACTAGGGGTAAGGGAAAAATGATTTGTCATTTAGTTGCTTCCTCTATGAGACTGCATTCACAGAAAAAAAACTATGTCCGCAAGACTTTACTGAATTATACAGTGAATAAATATTTAACAGTAACAGCTACTTGATCTTGTCGAAACAGAGAATTTCAAAAGCCTGGAAAACACCTAATAATGCATATTAGCTCCACTACTAATACTGTGCACAGCCCTAATAAACAGCACACATTGAAATACTCGTATTTGCTAAGTAATTCACTTACCATGCTTCATGCTTTCATTATATGCTGTTTGCCTTAAGGTCACTATATATCTGCAGGATTATTTTAGTCCCATCCCACATCCATCTGTCCTCCTTCCCCCCTTCCCATGCAGACGTTTCAGCAAATATGTGAGTCCTACATCTTTCGTAATAGGTTCTTTGAAGCACCAAAGAGCTATTCTCCCTGTTGTCTCCATTACACAAAATAGCTTTACAGTTCAATCCTTAAACAAAATGTTTCTGTGCAAACAAAAGTAGTATTGGACAGTTAATGTCCATCATATCAAATAGACTTCACAAATAGTGTTTCCCAAACAAGTGTTGATTTCTGTGACTCCCTTCTGAGTTTGTGAAATTAATGTGGCAGAGCCAGAATGTTTGTTATGCAAAGCTTCACTGTAGCAAGTCGCGTTGGAGGGCATCTAAGTCATTACTAACCTATTTCATGCTTTCAAATTAAGAACAGTATCCTCCAGTAATCTCTGAAGCCAACAATCTGTGCCCTTCTCTGGAAGGTTAGTTTATTTAAAACAAAAAACTCCTCTGCACTACAGAACTGTACCTTTGTTCCTGGCTAGTCTGAGCAGCAATTTGATTAGGATGGAACAGAGAACTTTATCCTTTCAGCCAACCTGTTTCATGCAGTGACAGCGCTATGTAGAACCCTTAGTCCAACACAACAGTACCTATCCCTTCCTTCTGGACACAGGTGCTCACATGCTTCCTTGCCAGTTTTCATTATGAAGATTAAAGATGAAACATCAACCACAATTTTTCAATTGTACTTAACAGACTGCAGAGCCTTAGCCACGAAGGTTAAAGACATGTTAGTTACTGGATTGTCAGAATGACCATTGCTGCTAATGAGGAAGCTGTGCAGTACTGCCCCATATTAATGAGTATCTCAGAACTGGAAAATGGGTGTTAGCAATTGTCATACCACAGCAGACACTTTTGTGGGGACAAGGTTGCTTGAACATATTGCATGGAACTCTTGGCAATAAATAAATAAAAAAACCCCACAGTCTCCCTTGTATAAAGCCAATCTCTTCAAACCAGTCCTTTCAGTCCTGTTAATCTAACCTCTACTATTTCTTTTCAAGACCCTGCCTCTGGCTCTTCCCTCCCTCTTCTCTCAGCATTCAAATACTCTCTGTTAATTGCAATGCACAGCAGATTCTCATTGGAGAGAAGTGAGCTTTCTTCCTCTCCATTCAGAGAGAAGATTTGAGAAACATACCTGAGTCTTGTAGAGACCTCTCCTTCTTCTTCAGCAACCCATCCCACATCTGCAAAGGAGGCCACTGCATCTTCTCTAAGGTGAGCAGGACGGTTTCCTTCCGTGACATGAGAAATAAGCTAAATTTGAAAGACAAGATTGAATGCCTTAGAGTCAATATTCCCAGCCCACGCAACAATTATTTTACCTAATATTTCTACTGAGGCTACATGTAACTATTAACATGTACATGTAACATTAACACAAACACATCTGTAGCCTTAGCACACTTATTTCTGTTCTGGGCTTGGTCCAGAACTGTTTCACTGACTTTATTCCATCTACTCTGCTGAACACTTTACAGAGGTTCATGGTTAACTACATGTACTATCACATGACGCTACTGAACACTAAATATCCAAGGCAAATTGTTACCTTAAAGACAAACAAACATCAGCATTCTCACCCAGTTTGCTATATTAATGCAAATAGTATCTTTCTAAATTATATTCATGATCAGTTGTTAAAAAAGACATTAAAGCTACCAGTACTCAAGTCTTTTGCTCTGATTTAGTATTATTTTGAAAGCAAAATTATGTTGAAGTTTCCCTTTCCCTCCAACTTCCAGAATTTCTGTACAAGAGGTATGCACATTGCACAGGAAAAGCAAACAAATGAACAGACCCTAAAACCAGGCAAAAAGCCATTTCTACTAGCTCAGTAATCACAAAGACCTTGTGTGAGAGGTAGGATGCAATCATAACATTACACACTCTACGCTAACAATACTATTTACAACATGCCAAACAAATTGCCGTTTTCCAGCATGGTTCTGGCTATCAGCTTTACAGCTCTTTGAAGTCAAAGGTGACCAAGGCTCCAGAGACTGGAACCTTTCTTTGACTTCCAGCTAAGTGACCTGTATCAAGATTTGCAAAATTGTTTGGACCATCAATACCTGCTTCATAGCCACAACTCAACAAAATGGTTTCCAGTCTATTTTGAAACTCTGCTTCCCCAGGTTAGTCAAGGGCATGTATACACAGCCACTGGACTCCTGAGCAGCCTGGGCTCAGTATCTCTGCAGATAAAAGCTACTGAACCAATTTTCAGTAATTTCTTCTGCTCAGTCTGTCACCTTGAGTTACCTGTCTCCAATGCAACTTTTTTGCTTGTATTACATGGAATCACAGAATCGTTAAGTTTGAAAAAGCCCTCTAAAATCATCAATTCCAAGTGTTAACATTACACAGAAATCCACAGGGCGGATCTGCACGAGTCGCTGCAGCTGTTCAAGTCTGTCTGCGGCTGGCAGTGGCCGACAGCCAGGAATACTGACAAAGGTGGTGGTGGTGGGTACCAGTCTGAAGACAGCCTGGATCCTGCCCATTAGCACTTAGGTCACTTTTCAAGGCAAATTGTCTCGGTAAGGGAAAACTGCTATGTAGCAGCAACTATAAAATGCTGGCATTAATCTGAATTTGTAGCACACCTATCACAGTAGGAACTGCAGTCTAGATGAGGTGAAACCAATTCTGAGAACATCCATACATATTTTAGTTGCAGCCTTTGATACACAAGTCCCAGGAAGAAAGAAGTTGTGGACCTGGGGCTGTTTTTTCCCCAGGAGTTGTTATAAACAGCTTTAGGAATTGAGATTAGTCATCTTCACCTCACACTCTCACAACTTGTATGTGAGTCTTTATCACAGCTCCCAGGAGTGTGTATTGGCACCATCAGATCATTTGGAAACAACAGGGTTTTTTCCAGGTAGCATCAGCACAGATGGTAATATGTTTATCACATTAACAGTTGTGCCTAATACCATTACAGTCTGCCTCTCTTTAAAACAGTCTAGAGAATACTATATTGCATGTTAGGATTTTTGCTGTTTGAGGTCTCCCTGGCTTTTTTCTTTTTAAAAATCAATTGGAATTTTCATGACTGCAGCGTTTGTATTAATGTTAATGACACTTTAAAAAAATCTGTAATATATCAGCCACTTCTTGCAGGTGATACAGATTTTCCTGACAGTAATGGCTACATGAGGAACTATTACCATTAAAAGACTGAAGCCAAATTTAAATAAAGGCACCACACATACTTGAATCAAATGTAATTTATAAATCAGCAGTAAGGAAATACATTTGCAACTGCCAGATTTCCTACATTGTGAGACAAATAACTTCTAATCCAACATTTAGGAGCAACCCTTCTGTTACAGTATGATACAGTTTTCTTCTTACTTTGTTATTCATATTTATATGTAAGCAGAATCTGCTGGTTACCCCGTATTTCTTTTCTCTATCCCTAAAAACAACAAAGCCTTCCACAGCAGTGGATTTTGAATGTAAGTTAATGCAAGATTTTTTACTTTAATTTAAAGGCTTAAAGCCAACATCGGTCTATCAAAAACCTTCACCCGCCTATATGCAACTCTGACTACCCTATTCCTGCAGTCAACTCCAGCTGAAGGAAGCTCAGACAATTGCTCTGCCAGCGCCTGAAATGGAGAATAGAGAGCTGAAAAAGAGACCCA
Organism: Scytalopus superciliaris; assembly: GCA_013400415.1. Taxonomy (NCBI): domain Eukaryota; kingdom Metazoa; phylum Chordata; class Aves; order Passeriformes; family Rhinocryptidae; genus Scytalopus; species Scytalopus superciliaris. Next base: position 490,500 of record VXBX01005159.1, read on the forward strand.
GTTGTACTGGATGGCAGGAACTGAAAGAAGCGGTGAAGTAGCCCTGCTTTTCTTTCTCTGCAAACCACGTAGTTGCTTCCCCCGCCTCTTTCCTTCCTGCACGGGCTTTTTTGCCGACTTTAGTGTGCTCACACTGCACACACACACACACACACGCCTGGGGGGTTTCAGACGCATCACCCTTACTTCCTTTGGCTGCCTCAGAATCATGGAATACCTTGAGCTGGAAGGGATGTATAAAGAATCATCGAGTCCAACTCCCAGGGAAAGAGTCAGCCCCGCCAGTGTTTCCGCCCGGTTTCGAACCGGGGACCTTTCGCGTGTTAGGCGAACGTGATAACCACTACACTACGGAAACTCTGCTTTGGAATAGGTCAGGGCAGAATCCCTACTTTTTGTTTGCTCCAGAAAGTACAAAGTAGAACAAACGGTTTTACACTTTTAAGGACAGAATAAACCCCTCTAGTTTCAAATTACTAATACAGTTACATATTAAACATTTGGAAATACTTCTGCAAGTATGACAAACTTCCTACAATGTTTCAAATTAGCCCAGTAAATTAAGATGTTTGCTACATGCACACCAATTCCTTAATACTCTTTACTGAGTTATTAGGTATCAATAAGACAGACAGGTGAAGCATGGCACTAAAACAGAGATGCTGCAAGAATACTGAAAGATATTATCTTGAGAGACACTCTTGCAGATTTTGTTGAACCTACCTAGGATATACTGGTAAGTTTATTTTTTTCTAAACACTACAGAAAAACCTAAAAGAAATAACATACAAAAGAACTACATGAATCATTTTAATTTCTTCATGCCATATAGAAAAGCTAAGGTAAGCTCTGCCACCTCTTACTGAATACAAAAGCAGCATTTAGCTGTTAGTTTAAATGTTGACTATGGCAAGATGCACAGAGACAGAACAGTCAGCAGACCTCCAACATCAAATGTTAAACTACTACTCTTTTTTTTTCCCCAGACTAGTTGAATAAATGCACACTACAAGATAAATATGAACATTATAGGTATTCGTTCAATATCTCTCATGCATTTATCATAAAGAAGTTGAAGATCTGTGGAAAGTTTGCTGCTCTGGGGTTAGAAACACTGATTACATACATGCACACCCTCAGATGAGGCAAGTAAGATTTGATTTGTTTTTTTTTAAATGAAGTGACTTACAGCAAGGTTCAGTGCATGGTCCTTTCATAATATAGCTAAAGCTGGCAAGAAAGAAAGAGGAAAAGACAGCTATAGAAAAGCATCAGTTGCAACAGCATGAAAACATCGAGATCATCAGTACTGAACTTCACTATAGAATCTTAATGCTGAGATAAAGACACAAAAAACCAGATGTTAGCATGACAGTTACATGTTCAACAGTTTATATATTAAAATAAAGTCTTCATAAACCATATACTTTTTAACATGTTTCAAGGCTCAAATTTTGAGATTCCTTTTTTCTAATTACATCAACTCTGACAACTGTACTTCTGTTTTTAGGATCCTTTCCTTTCATCTAATAGAAGGTGAATGTTTATACTTCGTATGCATGCAAAGCTGACTGTCTTTTTGAAAGGTAAAAAAGGCAAATACTATACTTATTTTAACAAAATTCAGACCAAAACATATATATGTATGTATGTATTTACTTATACACGAAAAATATTTAGATTCCCCAGATACATCTTACTGTCCTCTGCAAGCACATAAACCAGAAATGTCTTCTTTTATCTACCATATTAAGAGAAGGTAGTATTTGGCTAATTATCTGCAAATGAGCATCATCTTCCCTTGTATGGCCTTTACAGTACAGAAAATTGGGCAAATTATTGGAGGACTTCATTTCCTTTCAAATCTGGGGCACAGGGAGCCCTATTGCTGGCAAAACTACTACTAATTATGTGTTCAAAAGTTTAAATCTAGCATGCCATTTGTTGTCCTTCTCATCTCACAATTCCTGCCCCCTTTTATTTTTTAATTTTTAACCAAGCCACTAGAAATGGGAAATGGCTGCCCCCCCCAGTTTCTCAAGGTAATTATTGAAGAGAGGCAAAATGTTGGCATGCCTTTTACTATGACACCAACAAGGCTTCTATGGTAATCTAAACTATCAGGCTTTGCTACTATAATTTCAAGTCTAAATATTGTTCATATGCTTCATTTAGGATAAAGAAATTAATTTAAACACTGAAAAATTTACGTGTGTGGAAATTACCTTATCTTACTGTGGTAGATGATTCCCTCTATTCATCTTTATGCTCCCCGCCCCTGCTCAGCCCACAAAACATTCCTCTTTCAGCTTGAGTTTCAAATACTGAATTTTTCCAATTCTCTACCCACCCCCTTTTCCTAACACACACAGAGTTGAAGAGATTATGTGTAACAGCTTCCACTTTCCCATCTGTTCCTGAAAGACTCATTATAAAAAGCACGGCTTTTCATTTTCTCAAGCTTTTACCCTTGCTCTTTACCCTCCCCTGTCACCTATACAGCCTTGTATTTTAAAGGAAAGCAAACAGAGTACTCAGGTTATTCTGTTACTAATTTTTTACTTTCTGATAAAGTTGTTCATTTCCCCAAATATTTTTAACACTGTTCATCTTTACATGCCTCTTAAGCCCAGCTTGTAAGTACTGTTTTTAGAAATACGTTTAAACATTTTTTCTCTTTTATGAATATATTTTTTTAAATTCAACTGAACTGGAAGCAAGAACAACAGAAGTAGGCTAATTCTCCCATCTCTAGTTTATCATATTCTGCTCTTATAAACCTTCCAGTCAGGAGCAAATCCCTTTCTCAGTATAGTGAAACACATATTTTAAACTGTTGAGAACACGTACCTGAAACTGAACTCTTGGACACTGGATAAGAGAGAGGTTAGTACCAATTTTTCTTACAATACTTCGAGATGAACCATAAGGCTTGCTTGACCAAAGCACCTGGATGGAAAGAAAAAAGAAGCAAGCTGTTAGGGAATGGATTTGTGTATCATACTGTAGTAGTTCTCCCTTATCTTTCAATACTATGCTCACGCTAAATGTATTTAGTTATTTCTTTCATGCTAGAATAGAATATAATGTATATACACTGAAATCTGTATCAGTTAACTCCTTACATCCTGTACCTGAATTAACACAAGATTTGTTTGTATCATTACAATATAGCTATGGCTGCTTAGGGTCAAGACAGCCTTTGCATGAAGGTTAAATTCAAAGCAATAAACCAGGTAACACAGAAGAATTCAAGATTTGGAAGCATCTTCAAAAACATAATTTGTTGAGTTTCAAGAAAATAAAGAATCTACATGAGGTCAGACACCTCTTTCTATGAAGTTTCAAGAAAAGACACTCAATCATTGAAAACTCCATGAAGTTATGTAATTCGACATTCCCCAAAATATATAATTTTTTTAAATTAAGAGCTATTGTAAATAGGAATAGCATCTGCCAGTCTGGATAGAAAAAACTGTCATCTATAATAAACATGAAAATGTAACTGTGAAATTAAAGAGCAAAGGAAAGTAAAACAGGGGAAAATAAAATGAAATTTTGGTAAGAAAGAAACTTTAAAAAAACCCACCCAAACATTCTGCTACAGAAAAATGCCCACAGCACCTCAACACACCTCCCTTCATCAGAACTGTTTCTACTGCAACTTAAGATTTCCTCCCTGATATTTCAAATTTGCTTTCTTTTGTTGTATTTAATGTTTGCTCTATTATTTACCATAATTGCATGAAATGAAATAAAATGGGACTTCAATCCTAGGAGAATACTACAAAATGAGCCAGAACAAAAGCAAAAAGCACCAGAGAGAAGTACGAAAGATTTCCGCACAGGGAAAGGCAACAAAAACAATGTAAAGAATAAAAAGAATAATGAGAAGACTCTAACACAGGGTACATTGTTAGTAAACAATTAGAACACTGTATGGTAATTTAAAAACTTGGCCAGTGTTTACTTATGGCTGCAAATATGAATTTACCACTGAGACATTTTAAAGGCTCATAGCTTCAAGCAAACTCAACATCCGGTTAGAAGGTTGTCTGACAAAGGAAACTTAGATAAAATCCAGGCTACTAATATAGAAACAGTCCTCATCTGGCACAGTGATACTGCCTGTACAGTAACTGTAGGGCAGCTGTGGGAGTTTCACAACACAAAGCTGAGCATTTTGATAGACTAAGCAAAGGTCACTACTCTTAGATGTTGAAGGTTCTATTAAAAGTTTATAAATGGTATTTATCCCCAGTGTCTCAGAAACTTTACACAAACATTTTGCCTATTTTTAAACAAGTATCTTTCCTTCCTCTGGCTTTAAGAGAATGTAAAAATGTTGACAAAATAAACGTGCACTGCACATATGCTATGCTAGATCCTCACATCAGAGCTGCAAATTTGCCATGAATCCACTCAGATCTATTTTTTTCCATTCTACGAAACATACATTCCCTTGCTTAATACTCTGCTAAGTCTGAGCACAAATTTTTCAGTGCAGAGTGTTGATTCTGCACTTTGGTTGCTCAAACAAAGACCTCACATTTTTGATTATCACATTACTATTTGTCTGGGTCTGAGTAAACAGCAGGTAGATCAGTAGTCTTCAAGAAAAAGACACTGACAAACTACCATGGTAATACAACCTCAATATTCACAGCTGATTTGAAGCAGAACTGTTGGCAATAGACTCAAAGTGCTGTGGCATTGGAAAAAAATTATACCAGTCAAAGAAAGGCTTAATTAATCACGGAAGTATTCCCACAACAGCAGGAGAGCCCAGACTACATGCTGCATTACAAGTGGCAAAACTTGTTTAGAGATTGCTCAGACCACAGACTGCATCCAGATAATCAAAAATATTTGGTGCCCAGATGCCCTCAGGGCTCTTCAGCAACAGTGGCTTGGTGCACCAAATCTCTGAATAACTCAGTTTTGATAATTCAAGATATGCTGGGACAGTATTTTCAGCAAACTGCACACAAGCTGTGCAAATAAAGTCAGTGCACTGCTCAGCTGAGGTAGTAAGTCTCAGCACTGCTCTAACTAAGTTCACACAGCTTCTTGTTGACTTGAAGCAATGGCAGAGCAAAATATTACTTAGTCATACACTCTTATTGAATCAGTGTTGTGCTGCTGTCCAGAACAGCTGACATTTGGAAATGTAACTCTATTATCACAAGCTTGATATAAGTAGAGAATGGGGGGAAACAGATTAAAAACTTGTACTTCTCCCTATTTAGGCTGAAATTGCTAGATTGTGCAGCAACACCTATGGTAATGCTACATATTCTTAAGACTTTGAATTTTCAAAGTTACATAAAAATCTCATCAAAGTTTACATAAAATCCTAAAATACAGATTCTTGTTGGCAATTTTAATTTATAATGTATAAATACTTTGCTCTTCATAGATTCCCAAGGCTGATAAAAAGTTCTACCATAATACAGACTAAGTACTGCACACAGCTGTTAAGGGTTTCCCCATTATGAAAATACTAAAATATTTTAACAACTTACAGGGATTTACTGCACCGAGGCCAACACTTGTACTCAAAATAGCTTCCTAAAGATCCCAGTGACAAAGCAGTTGATGTGTAGCAGCTTTCTCTCTGCTAGGCATTCAAAGAAATCTCTATATAGACTTTCCTCCAAGAGGAGAGCTATGCATGCACATTCCTCTGTTCACCCAGTACAGAACACAGCCATCTTGCTCTCATGTACTGTAACACTTTCAGAAGAGGTAACTATAGCACAATTATAATCATCTCAGTTTCAAGGGCTTTTCATATCAAAAAGGTAAGAGCGAGCAGTAAGATTATTTTTTTATCACTGGAAGTTCTCCTTCAGCTTCAAAACAGACATGGAAGTCCAGCATGAAAAGCAGTGTTTACAAAGTAAACAGTTTGTTATTAGAGTTGGAAGGAACTGCATAGTCCTTTTAAAACATATATTACTCAATACTTCAGTGTTTCCAATCGCAAACTTCATGATTTTTCAGCAGTGCAGGATGAGTATTGAGTATAAAGTGTTCTGCTACAACTGGGTTGCACAAACTAATATGTGAAGTGCTTTCTATACTTGATTTTCGAAAAACATAAAGGAAGTCTGAAACACTTACTGATTCCATCTTCAGTCCAACTTGTTCAAAAGCCATCCTAATTATGCGCTTAAGCCAGCAAATCATCTGGAATGGAAAAGGCCTTTCCAAACCTGGATTTAAGCCTTCCAAACCTACAGGGCTGCTGAGGTTCCATAGTAGTTCTGAAATGAGACACATAAGAATTTTACATGCATATTGTGGAACATATACAGAAGTAAACTGCTACATGTATTCCTAAAAAACAAGCTTTACAAACAGTGAAAACAGGATGGTAATAGATAACACCAATTCCTTGTACTGCAAAGCAAAGGCATTCAGAAAGCATTTATTTACTTAATACATGTAACGAAGACTTTTTAGTAGGGTCATTTTTATAGAATCATAAAATGGTTTGGGTTGGAAGGGACCATAAAAACCACCTAGTTCCAATTCCTGTGCCATGGGCAGGGATGGCTTCCGTTAGACCAGACTGCTCAGGCCCCATCAGACCTGGCCTTCAACACTCTCAAGGGATGAGGCATTCACAGCTTCTCTCAGCAACCTGTTCCAGTGTCTTGGCACCCTCACAGTGGTACATATCTAATCCAAACCTACCCACTTTCAGTTCAAAGTGATTCCCCCTTGTCCTATCCCTACATGCTCTTCGAAGAAGTCCCTCTCGAGCTCCGTTGTAGCCTCCTTTGGGTACTGGAAAGAAATCAAAGCCATTGTAAACTTAACATTTAAAAGGTTGGGGAAATGATTTCTCAGTTGAGATTGGACAGATGATGGTGTTCGACAACTCTGAGCATCAGGCCCTATGGAATGCCTGCAGGTGGGGATTAGCACTAAGATTCAAGTGCCATACTCATATCTAAAACTCATTTCTATGCAGGAACTGACTGCAGAAAGCTGATCACCTCTCTTGACTCACATTCTCTGACAGCTTTGTTGTTCCTTCATTGTTCCTACAACTGAGGAGAGAAACGAAACATGGAAAAATGACTAATGCAAAAAAATGACAGGAAATACTGTAGATGTGGGACCTGAAAATATTCAAACCATTTATAAAGTTGGACAGATTTCAAATTTTGTCTATTTATATACACTTCTGTTCATTTAAATCAAGATGGTTTTATTGTTCCTTTAGTGAAAACAGTATAATTTTTCTTTAACTGTGTTCTATACCAGTCATAATTGGATGCCACTGAGAAGTGTGTGCCACCAATACCAGAAAAGGAAGCTACAGATTTAGGTTTACATTTGTTTTGTTTATCAGACTGGAAACAACACTCTGTTAAACAACCTTGAACAATGTATTTGTAGTACGACCAAGTGTTGCTGAAGCCATTCTATATATAGACAGTGATGACTAAAGCAATGTAGCAGCAAGGAACACCCGGTACTTGGGAAGTTTGAAAGTCAGGAGATGGAAAAGCTCTGCTGTTTGAAAGTGCACACAAGCCCTACAGTTAAGCCATCACTGGTTTTTTTTTCAAATTTTTTTTCAACAGTTTACCATTCCTTAGTAATAACCTACTTCTTGTGGAAACTTGGCAGAAACAGTGCAATTCTACAGTTATCTTTTTTTAGACAGGCTTAAAAAAAAAAAAAAAAAGGGGTTGATACTAAGTTTCTCACTCCCCTCAGATAATAAAATTCATTTCCTAACAGGATTTTGTTTCTGAATAAACTAGGAAGAAACTACTAATCTACACCCTGAGATTATAATGGAAACTGCAATTGTTATAAGAAAAAAATAGAGAAGAATAATAGGCTACCTACCAAACAGCCATGAATAGAAGCCACAGCCATTCATGGTAAATAAATAAGTCATGGACTTCTTTATGGAATGCTGGAGAAGCCTATTAGTGAAGCATCATCATCATTCTTTTAGGCATCTGTTACTCTTCCCTTAGACAACCTACTGTATGGATCTTTGATCACATTACACCTGCTGTGTTCTTAAAACAGGGAGAATACAAGTCTTTCTACATGCCCCACATTACATTTGGCATCACATCTGGCACAGTAGACAGGCAGTGACATAAAAGAAACAGGAATGCTCCTTTAAAAGGGGAAACTTGTTCCAAAATTCTGATACATGTGATACATTCCACCTCATTTCAAAGTCTAGACTTGCTGAACATGAAGTGTAGAAATCAAAGAGAAGGAAAACGGAAGCTGTGTCAAGACATTCAAAGAAAAGAGAAAACAAGGTAGAGTATTGCTGAGCAGCTGCAAAGGCAGGGCTGGCTGAGAAAGGCAAGTGATAGGACTAAAAGGAATGACTGTATCCTGACACATTGCTCTTTCAACAGATAGCCAGGTCGTTAGTTTAAAAATGCCCAGACAAAGTCAGAGTCATGTGTTGTTTCAGGAAGTGAAGAAAAGGTATTATTTTGCTTCTGGTCAATTGAGAAGCCTGAGTCTTTAATAACAGAGACAAGTTGGGCAGAAGTGAAAGGAGAGTGTTAGAACTTCTTCTCAGGTTTCCATGACTCTAAGAAATTTAAAAGCAAAGAGGTAAAGGAATGACAAAATAACTGGCAAAACAACCACTTAAAGGCACAAAACCAGACGTAGAAAAAAGAAGTAGCATAATATGAGGATGGCAGAATAGTATAAATATGAAATAGTAAGATAAAAAAGGATACGGTACAAAATAGGTTCCAGCTTACAGACATGTAAGTCCTACACATGTATCAGCAGTAAGAAACAAGAGATACAGCCACAATGTAACAGAAGAGGAAAGAAAGCAATGAGAGATATGGATAGTCAGTATATTCAGTGTTTTCACCTGAGGATGGCACTAAAAAAGACAGACGTGTTAGAATGGTTTATAGACAGCTCTGAAAAGTTATAAACATCCAGGAGCAGTATCTACAGAATTTCACCTTGCAAAATTCAGAAACTAGCCAAAGTGATTTCTGAAATACTAGTGATTAATTTTAGAAATTTGTTCAATGAGATCCGAAGACCCTGGGATAAAAGAAGGAGCATGATTGTGCAAAGCACTGGGAATAGTCCAAAACACTTATCCTGACCTAAAACATTCCGGTGACCTGTTAAAATTCCAGGTTCTGAGACTTTGATGACTGAGCACAAAAGGAGCATTCATTCAACAAAACAACTACTTCAGTAAAACAAATATTTATAGTTCACTTTATATGTCATTGTTTCCTCTGTAGCCTAAATATTTCAAGTACCTAAGACTGGGGTCACCAACGCCTTGCTCCTGGAAGGTGACTGAAATCAGTGTGTAAGAGTGCAGAGTACCACCCAGTTCCTGAATTAGTTTCCTTATTTTATGACACTGAGGAAAACCACCATATTTGAACAGACTCCAGCTAATCTGTTATGTAAAAGGAAAAGGCTTCTATGTATATCATCTTGGTCTTTTTATAAGATTATTAGTTTTACAGAATAATCCTAAGTAAATTTCCTAGTAATTTCTTTCAGACCATATTGCACTATAGCTTTCTTCACAAAACTCAGTTATTTCACAATTGGTTTATGTGCCAAGAATGAACAGGGTTCACTCTGAAAGAAACTGCTAGACAAGAATGAAAGCATCTGCAGTTTTTTCTCTCCTGCTCTGTATACACATCAGTTTCCGAAGCGGGAGTTGAATGTTTACTGCTTTCATTAATAATACCTCTTTTAAAATACTGACCTTTGGGATATTTATCCTCTATTTTCTTGGTGTTATCCACACTAAAAACAGTAGTAGCTAATTCCCCCAAAAATTTCAAGTCAGTTACTACAATAAGAAACCATGAGTGATAGTAATACTGGTAAAAAAATTGGTCCTTCTACTCATCCTCAGTAAAATTATTAAAAGGGTAAGCCTAGGCAAGATTACCAAGAGGTTCAAAGAACAACAGCACAAAGAATTACATTTCACTGCACAAAGGGATTGGAATTTCACAGGTGGTTCATTTAAATGAAACCCCAAAATTAGCAATGCTGAAGAACTTACTTTCTGATATGTAAGCATGCAGGAATTCCTTGGTTTAGAAATGAGAAGGTCTACATTGCCGAGTAGCCTCCTTGAGCTCTCTTTTGCCCCTACTTTTCCCAACCACTTTTGCAGGTTTCATTCAATACTGTCATATCAAATATCAAGTCTACAAAGCTGAGAGATAATACTACTTTTAAATTACAAAATGTTCATTAAATAAATATAAAGGCTCTGGAGTCTGTACGCATAAGGCATAACATTCAGTAAACAAGAAGAGGAGCCCTTTGCCAGGCTTTCTGGTGAGTCCTACACATGAAAGATGAAAAGAAAGAGAAATCAGATGCAATTGCTTTCAAACTGAAATTCTTTTATGTATATTTTCCAATGTTGCATTTATCCAAGTCCCTTTCAAAGCATGAGTTTTCACTCTTAAAAAGAAATACGATATTCATATTTTTCTTATGGAAGGAAGTTTCTCTCATTCACTTAAGATCCACACAAAAATAAAAGAGAGTGACTTAATGGGCTTGACGGAGCAAATCAGCTTTAACAAAAAATAAACAAAAGCATGAAATCTGAAAAGTGAAATCTCTAATCTCTAAACTGAAAGGGTGTAACATAAAGAAGTATACAATTTTCAAAGAAGCATGGGTTCAAAGGAATACCAACAACAAAAAAAATCAAACGCAGAAAGATCAGGCTCCTTCTTAATTCAGTAAGAACTAAGGCAAGCATATCTCCTCAGTCTTTTAGACTGATACATGAACCAAGCTCATCTAATGAAATTACAACCTTAAGGAAACATATTAAAAAAGTAATAAAGAAAATAAGGCCAACAAAACATTACTACAGCAAGAGCCAGACAAGCAGCAAGAATCTGCTGCTGAAGGACCAAGCCCTCTCCCAAGCTGACACAGACTAGTTATAAGTAATGTAAGCATGTATTTGTCACAAGTCATACAGCCAAAAACAGAGGTCTATTTTTTGGTGTGGAAGCCACAAATAATGAAGCACCCCAGAATTTTCAGAAACATTTGTTTGGAAAAATATTCAGAGCTATACGCAAGTCAGTGAATGCTACAGAGACGATCAACAGCTTACCTAAGCTAGTACAGGTGTGAAATCTAAAGCAGAAATTGAAAATGATACATACTTGCAACAGAAGCTGCTAAAGCTTTCTTGAAAATATAGCCCCATCACATATTTCTGAAATGCAAAACCATATTCATCACATCTTAAACTATTTTGACACCTAAGGACAGAGAAAAAAAAAATAAAATCCGTGTTTCACCACTAGTTTAATCAAAAACCTTTGCTCAGCAGAGATTATGCCCGCACAGGGCACTATGATACCACTGAGAGGTTACTGAAATCCTTCAACATAAACCATGTGGTATTACACAATACAGTCACACACCTACACTTCCCTGCCAGACAGACAGACCTCCCTCCCTGGTAATGGCTGTGAGCACCAGTCTTCCTGCTGAAGCTTTGAGAATCAACACCATCCAAATTTTATTAACAAAAGGGTGTGTTTGTCTGAAAAAGTATTTTAAATGCCCAACTCTTTCCCCCAGAAACGTCTCTTTGTAACAATGTCCACTTCTCTCACACAGCAATCATATTTTAGCCAGAGGCCCCTGTGAGGCAAGTTATTTGGATTCAGTAATGACTACCTGGAACTTTTAGAGATGATGTGCACATAGCTCAGCCGCCTCCTGTTGTCCCTGTCACCTAGGTAAAAAGCCGTGGGGATCGGAAGCCATGATTCCTTTCCATCTGGTCTTGGCAAGTCTTGCCTTCACAAGAGCTGCGGAGCACTGGGGCTGCCTGAGGACAGCAGCTAAATAATGTCAATGAAGTCCTGCTGACGCTGTCAGGCAAAGATCAATGCACTACGGGCGATTTCAGTATTCAGCTGCTACCCACACTCAATATTTGGGATTTCAACAGCTTGTTAAACAAAACGAAAACAAGCACCTAGCGAGTTACTTATTTATGACCACTGCAGAAGAACCTGAACACGGCAACAGGATCACTAAAGGTACACAAAGCAAGCAGTGCAAAGCAAGCAGTGCAAGTTTATAGAAAAGGGAAATAAAAGCACGAGACCCTTTAAGGCTCATTTTCTCTCTACACGCCAACTCGTTATTTTAAAGCCTCTTTAAAAAAGCCTCCCTCAACCTTCTCCAGAATACCTTTTCTCGTGACCTGTCACACAGTCCTGTCGCAGCAGTTCGCCTGTAGGCACGACAGCCTCGACCGCGGCACCCCGAGCCGCTCCCACGGCCCGGCACCTGCCCTGCCCTGCCCTGCCCGGGGCGAGTCCCGGGGGCCGACACGCTCCCGGCGGGCGGCGGGACGGCCCTGCCCGGGGACAGCGGCCTGTACCTACCGCCAGCGCCGCCGCCGCACCCACCTGCCAGGCCCCGCCCGCCGCCCGGGACCGGCTGCGCCAAGAGAAGCTTCCCAGGGGCAGCGGGGCTTCCCAGTGGAAGGGGAGCCCCCGGCCCGGCCCGCCTCACCCTCACGCTCACCC
>VXBX01005159.1:503563-522398 GCA_013400415.1 Scytalopus superciliaris
CGCCCGGGGACGGCTTCTGCGACGGTAGGGCCCTGTCGGGGAGGGGAAGAGGCCCGGCCGTGGGGGCGCGGCGGGTCCGGCCGGGCCTCCCTCCCGGCGCTCCGTTGCCCGGGGCATGCGGGGCCCGCGGGGCTGAGCCTGGCCGCAGGCGGGCTGTGGGCTCGGCCGCTCGGGGAGCGGGTGCGGGGCCGCCCCGCCGGGGCACAGCGGCAGAGAGGGAGAGACAGCCGGGGGGCCTGGGCTCGGGTCTGGGTCCGGGCTGCGGGGGGACAGAGCTAAGCCGGCACCTGGCTCGCTGCTCGGCCAGGCTCCTACGTTCTAGATAATTTCCTCTAACGTTTAAAATAGCTTAATGTTTTTAATAAAAAAAAACGCCGGCAGGGGTTGAGAGAGGAGAAGGTGAGTGTTTATAAAACCAGTTGTTGCAGATCATGGTGAGGACTTACGGTATCCCCGTAGCTGTGGCTGAGGAGAGGTGGAGAAGGGCTTGGGAGAACAAAATCACAGAGCGGTTTGAGTTGGAAGGGACCTTAAAGATTGTTTTGTTCCAGAGCTCCTCTGCCTTAAGCAGGGACACCTTGCACTAGACTTAGAGCTCCGTCCCACCTGGCCTTGAACAGTTTCAGGGATAGGGCATCCAAAACGTCTCCGGTCAGCGTGTTCTAGTGCCTCAGTATCCTCACAACAAAGGATTTGTTCTGCATACTTAATCTGAACCTACTCTCTGTCAGTTTGAAGTCATTCCTTCGTGTCCTGTCACTACGTGATCTTGTAAGAAGTCCCTCTCCAGCTTTAAGTTCCCTTCAGATGAGTGTAGCCTGATGAGGTAGGAGGGGGTAAAATTTGGTTTAGGTTTCTTTTTTCTAGAAGACTAGTAAGAAAAAGGCACAAGGTGATCAGAATAGAAAGAGCTATGGGAATGATTTGGTGCTTGGGATGCAGAACTTGAAGTTGGCATCAGCTCCACAACTGACTTAAGTTTTGAATATGTTCCTTTGTGAACGGTGTAAAGTAATAATACTCAAAAGAGTTGCTTTGGTTTTGTGTTGTTGGTGGGTTTGTCTGGTTTGTTTTATTCAGAATTGTTTTCTTTGGAAACACAAACTTGTTTGTTGGTTATGCTACAGTGTCTCCCAGTTGATCTCTCTTGGACTTGTGATAGTCAACAAAAATAACCTGGAGGCTAATCACTGGCATGTACTTTTCACTTTAGCACCCTCTTTCCTAAGGAAAGAAGCAGTGAATTGGAGATTAACAGTATCTTTTCTGTGTGAAAATGTCATAAATTATCATAATCCAAAAACATGTTTATGGTCCGTTATTTTTGATGAGTGTGACCAATTTGTGTTGCTGAAAGGCTGATCTTTAGTGAGAAAAAACTGTGCGATGTTTGTACAGTAGTAGTTGGTTGGCAAATGATGTTAAGAAATGTTAAATTTGTAACATAGTTTTATTTTTATTCAGGGGAAAATGAGATATTTAACAAATTAACAATAAATAGTTATTTACTTGTACTTTTGTACCTTAAGAGAAGTTACTTGAATGAGCTGGTACTTGGCAACAACCAGGAGCACAGTTTAGTTTCAGAGGCACATAATCAGTCTGAGGAAACAAACTAGTATTTTGCATCAAGGTACAGTATTTCCTCTGAGTAAGCTTAGGCTTTTGTTGCCTGTTAAGTAGTTATTATTAAGCAACTCTGAAATCCGATAGTCTCAAGCAAACACGTGTCTCCTTTGAAATTGATCTGGTGGCTTGGACTTCGCCTGGAGCAAGGCGTGACCTGCTTGCTCTCCTTGTGTTGAGAGTGCAAAGGAAGAAAAGAACCACCCAAACCCAATCTCTAAAACCCTTTTTGCCTTTGAATGAGTATGGCATTACACTAGGGTTTTTTTTTAATATATATATATATATATGCAGAATAGTGTTTAATGTTTACTGTTCTTGATGAAATGTTAATATTTTTCTGACTTTTCTGGTTGTTTTTTGTGTAAAATTTGTTGATTGCCAAAGCTACTCTGAAAATATGTACTTTGAATTTACACGTGTTTATACAGAAGAATGTTTACAGACTTCTAGGGTGCCTTGTGAGAAAACTATGGATTTCTTGGAAACATTTATCAGTAATGTAAAAAAAAAAANGAGAAGGGCTTGGGAGAACAAAATCACAGAGCGGTTTGAGTTGGAAGGGACCTTAAAGATTGTTTTGTTCCAGAGCTCCTCTGCCTTAAGCAGGGACACCTTGCACTAGACTTAGAGCTCCGTCCCACCTGGCCTTGAACAGTTTCAGGGATAGGGCATCCAAAACGTCTCCGGTCAGCGTGTTCTAGTGCCTCAGTATCCTCACAACAAAGGATTTGTTCTGCATACTTAATCTGAACCTACTCTCTGTCAGTTTGAAGTCATTCCTTCGTGTCCTGTCACTACGTGATCTTGTAAGAAGTCCCTCTCCAGCTTTAAGTTCCCTTCAGATGAGTGTAGCCTGATGAGGTAGGAGGGGGTAAAATTTGGTTTAGGTTTCTTTTTTCTAGAAGACTAGTAAGAAAAAGGCACAAGGTGATCAGAATAGAAAGAGCTATGGGAATGATTTGGTGCTTGGGATGCAGAACTTGAAGTTGGCATCAGCTCCACAACTGACTTAAGTTTTGAATATGTTCCTTTGTGAACGGTGTAAAGTAATAATACTCAAAAGAGTTGCTTTGGTTTTGTGTTGTTGGTGGGTTTGTCTGGTTTGTTTTATTCAGAATTGTTTTCTTTGGAAACACAAACTTGTTTGTTGGTTATGCTACAGTGTCTCCCAGTTGATCTCTCTTGGACTTGTGATAGTCAACAAAAATAACCTGGAGGCTAATCACTGGCATGTACTTTTCACTTTAGCACCCTCTTTCCTAAGGAAAGAAGCAGTGAATTGGAGATTAACAGTATCTTTTCTGTGTGAAAATGTCATAAATTATCATAATCCAAAAACATGTTTATGGTCCGTTGTTTTTGATGAGTGTGACCAATTTGTGTTGCTGAAAGGCTGATCTTTAGTGAGAAAAAACTGTGCGATGTTTGTACAGTAGTAGTTGGTTGGCAAATGATGTTAAGAAATGTTAAATTTGTAACATAGTTTTATTTTTATTCAGGGGAAAATGAGATATTTAACAAATTAACAATAAATAGTTATTTACTTGTACTTTTGTACCTTAAGAGAAGTTACTTGAATGAGCTGGTACTTGGCAACAACCAGGAGCACAGTTTAGTTTCAGAGGCACATAATCAGTCTGAGGAAACAAACTAGTATTTTGCATCAAGGTACAGTATTTCCTCTGAGTAAGCTTAGGCTTTTGTTGCCTGTTAAGTAGTTATTATTAAGCAACTCTGAAATCCGATAGTCTCAAGCAAACACGTGTCTCCTTTGAAATTGATCTGATGGCTTGGACTTCGCCTGGAGCAAGGCGTGACCTGCTTGCTCTCCTTGTGTTGAGAGTGCAAAGGAAGAAAAGAACCACCCAAACCCAATCTCTAAAACCCTTTTTGCCTTTGAATGAGTATGGCATTACACTAGGGTTTTTTTTTAATATATATATATATATATGCAGAATAGTGTTTAATGTTTACTGTTCTTGATGAAATGTTAATATTTTTCTGACTTTTCTGGTTGTTTTTTGTGTAAAATTTGTTGATTGCCAAAGCTACTCTGAAAATATGTACTTTGAATTTACACGTGTTTATACAGAAGAATGTTTACAGACTTCTAGGGTGCCTTGTGAGAAAACTATGGATTTCTTGGAAACATTTATCAGTAATGTAAAAAAAAAAAACAAGCACAGACATACTCCCATAGAAGCTGACTGGTCTGAAATTACATACGGGAAACAAATAAAAATCTTATCAACCAAACATACCTATTCTCTGTGTAGGAAGTTTAGATTTCCAGTTTACAAATTTCAAGATCTAGTCAAGATCAATTCCATCCATGTTTCATGAATTCTAGTCCTTGTTCTTATTATACTCTTTTGCCTAGGACAAATCAGTGTCTTCATGCTTTTTCGTATCTGTGTTTTAATTGATGAAAAATATTGTGGTAGTAGTAATGCAAATTTTTTTCCAGCAGGTGTATTTTGTATGCATGGTGTAGAAAAAATGAATTCTGCTATGAGTGAGGAGCCTGATGCACTCTCTGTAGTTAACCAACTCCGAGATCTAGCAGCTGATCCCTTGAACAGACGGGCCATTGTTCAGGATCAAGGATGCCTTCCGGGTCTTATTCTCTTTTTGGACCACCCTAACCCTCCCGTCGTTCATTCAGCTTTACTTGTAAGTGTTCTGGAGATAAGTTTGATGTTGGTAGGACATTTTTAAACTGTGTTAAACAAGTTGTTTAAACAGTTTATAAAAAAACCTGTTTAAACAGTTTGTTTAAACAAGTTAAAAAGTAACACCTGGTTTTATGTTGCATTGATAGTCATTATATGTGGGTTTTTTGAAAAGGTGTATTTCAGAATTTTTCTAGCAATGACACATTATTCCAGGGTTATTTTTTTTTAAATAAGTTATTAATTATTAATCTACTGCACATTTTTTTCCCTGATACAGCTATTCACTCTTTGTGTGGAGGGAGGTAAGGACCCTTAAACCTCTTTCTTAAGATGAAGTCATGGAACTTGGTAAATATGCACAGCGATAGGACATTTACAATGTTAAAAAACAAAAACCCCCAAATCATAGGGTAATTTAGGTTAGAAACAACCTCCAGAGGTGATGTAGTCTAATCCTATGCCCAAATTAAGTGCACTAAAATCACAGTTGAAGGCTGTGCCTGCTTGGTCTTGAACATCTGGAAGGATGGAGATTCCATAACATCTCTGGCACCCTGTTCTAGCATTTGACCACCCTTATGGTATTAAAAACAAACAAAACCCTCTCAAAACCAAAACAACCAACTCCAAATCTATCAATATCTAATATAGGTTGTTCCAACTTTTGTTCATTTCTTCTTATTTTAAATTACAAACATTGAAGTACAAGTTTTTTATCCTGAATCTGGATACCAACTTAAAAAAGTGTATTTCTTGCTTAAAAATGGGACGAATGAAATTAAAAATTTAGTTATTTGCAGAATTGAATTAGACTTTTAAGATTTTAAGTTACTGAAATTTATGTGGTACTCTTTTTTTCCCATTTTTATGTCATTATTGAATTGTAGATAATGTGAAAAAACAAAAAGCTCTGACTCTTACATGCAAGTAAACAGTATTTATATCATTGAGACCTCACTGTATCATAACTTTTTATTTTTAATTTGGGTTATTACTGGACTTCTTTAGTGGAATTACTTTAGTGACTGTTTTCTACTCTTTGCTACTCTTTTCGGTTTGGGGAGTAAGGTCCCATAATCCAGGAAGCCTGTCCCCTGATAATTGGTTTTTAGCTTAGCCTTGTTGTAGAATTTGGCAGACTATAATGTTCTTCTGTAGCAGAACTGAGTTGAGTTTACTGTTCTCGGGAGTATGTTGCATTGGTTTTCTTTCCAGTGTAATTTCCTTAGATTGTGTTCTTAAAAGAAGATCTTTTTTGGATGTGTCACTCTCTTTTTCCTTCCTTTGTTGCATTGGGCTGTGTATTCTCGCAGCCTGCATGAGGTTCAGAAGTCAGTCTGTAGTCACGTTACAAAAATTAACTCCACATAAAACAGACTGACTTTGCCAGAGCGTTCAGGACTAATCCCGTTTGCAGTGTAGTTCCACAGCCCCAGAAAGTACTCAAGTTGTGTTGTAAGGATGTCTTACTGGGTGAGAGTGGGAGACAGCTGTTGTTGCATTTAGAGTGAATCAACAGAGTGGATTAAGAGTCTGGATTTAGAGGAGACCGTCTCAGGACCCTGACTACAGTGAGAAATGGGTCAGTTTACTGTGAAAACATGCTTTGGTTTGCTCTTCAGACTCCTTGTGGTCAAGTGTTCTTGAACAGCTCAGCTGCCGTAGCTTTTGATATCTTTGCTGATAACTTTTTAGATTTCATGCTTTGTATTTATCTATTCTGAAAAGTCTTTTAGTTTTGTTTTTCTGGTTATCCCATTAGTCAAAAGGGTCTTCCATTTGGATGGGAACATTAAATGTAATGATCTTCCATCAAGTTTATATCTTACAAAGGGATGTACAGCACCGATTTTAAATTTCTGATTGTGCTGCTCTGGGATTTCTGTACCTGAAATCATAATCTGTATGAATCATAATAGTTGCCTATTTAACTTTTTTGATATGCTGTGGAACGTTTCAGGGAGGGTGTTTTCTTCCCCCTGTGTGGTTACAGCTCAGTCTTTTCTTTGTCTGATCAAGCAGTGAGATATATTTCTCTAGTCTTGATTTCAGAAATTCTTTACAATACACTTCAAATGCTAAAAGTTTTGAATTATTTAAATGAAAAAGATCAGGAGTAACTTTTTTTTTCTCTTAAATTTGGACTAAAATTTTAACAGGACTCTGAGCTTCATAAACTACCTCAAAATTTCACTTAAAAAACATCAAAGATGTCTTTTGCTATTGAGATTGACAACACCGTATTTTATATTGAAGTGTGGAGATATTCCTATCGATTATGCTGAACTCTACGTGTGAGCCTTAAAGCTGACATAGGTATGTGTTTAGGTAAACAGAGGTTGAACCAAAGTTCATAACAGTAACCTTCGCTTTGCTTTCAGTACACTGCATTTAGTAAGTGTAAATGATCTTTGAAGGTTCAGACCTTTGTATCTCCCATGGTGGGCAGGGGCAATAGGAACTTCCTAGTATTGAAAAGTTGGGTGACTTGAGTTGTTCTCATGACTTTCTTTGGTCTTATCTTAGTGGAAGTAATATTTGTATGGTAAGAGTATGTAACAAAAAATTAGCTGTTAGGAGAATAGATTTTTTCTTTGTCCAACTGGATTGCTCCCTTAGTAAATTGTCAGAAAAGAGACTAATAAAAATGAGAAAGTTGTTCTCCAGTAAGGATACATTTTGCAGCATGGAAGTTAGTTCAGAGCTATTATTTAGGTATTTTTCCATAGTTAAAAAGTCAGATAATAATGTATATACAGCGTTTATAGACTGCAACTGTTGATACTGATCCATATTAGGAAATAACAAAAATCACTTTTAAAGTTTTTATCATGCCATTCAGCAGCCAGAGTTTCTCAAAAGGCATTAAAATGGTCTTGTGAATTTTACCTAATATGTGCTGAAGATGACTTGGGGGGAAAAAAACCCGCAGATGATTAATTCTCTGTTTCTGAAGGGATTCAGGAGCATGTTATTTTTAAAGCAGCTACTGAGCAGTGTAGCTATTATATGACTATATTTAAAGAATCCGTGCGCTTCTAAACCTATCACAAAACCCATTTTGTAAATTATTCTACTTGTGTATTGCAGGATTTTGCAAGTGCAGTTCTTTGGAGGTTCCTTCTAAGAAAACTTTGTCAGCACAAACTATAGAGAGATGTCTCATGGAAAGAAGGACTTACACTGTAATTGGAAGGGTATTATGTTAGGAGGATCATCTAGATATACAGTTGCTAACTGGGGTCAGCAGTGAGAAACTCTGCAGAGAATCTATCTTCAAAGTCAAATAAACAAAATTTTGGGCAACAGATAAGTGTAAATTCCCAGTTTAGGTAACAGTAAAGTAAGCAGCTTGCTGCTGCTAGTATTCTTATTCCTGGAGTGATGGATTATTCATGGAATGATGAGTATTGCAATTAGTCTTCAAAAGCTTTCACGTGTGGTAGACCTCTTTCTGTAGACAGTAGACACGTGGTGGTGGTGAGTTTTCTAGTGCTGGAGGAGCCCAAAGAATTGATAGATATTTTATTAGAAGCATCATGTATAAAAATCACTTTAGATCTCAGGTCACATAAATGTTTGTTGGAAGAGACTTGTGGAAGTCATTTACTTCAGCTTCCTGCTTGAATTGGGACTGTCACCAGCACTCCAGCAGGTCAGTTGTAGCTTTGTCTCGTTGGTTCTGCAGTTCCACCAGGTCATCTGTTCCAGTGTTGTACTACCTTCAGAGGGAAAAAGCTCTTAGTACTACCTGATTTGAATTTCCCAAGCTACAGTTTGTGGCTGCTTCCACTTGTTGCATTGTCTGCTGCTGTAGAGGAAAGTTGGGCTTGATCATCTTTGTAAAGGCTTCCTGTGTAGCTGTGGGCAGCTATTAGATTGTCCCTTAGACTCTCAGCCAGCATAAGCAAACCCAGTCTCTCAACCTGTTCTCATAGATGAAATATTCTGTACTTTCCATGTCTTTATAAGAATAAAATAATTTTTTAATGTACACAGTAGATAAACTCTTTCTTTTCTTACTAGAAGTGCCATTGTGAATATTTTGCAGATGTGCACTAATAGAAATGAATGCTCATGTACTGGATGTATTGCTGATTTGCTGTGGTCCTCTTTCTTTTAGGCTCTCCGCTATCTGGCTGAGTGCCGTGTCAACAGAGAGAAGATGAAGAGTGAATTGGGTATGATGCTCAGCTTGCAGAATGTAATACAAAAGTAAGTTTAGGATGGATTGTTGGATCAAAACAGTGTAAACATAACATTGTGATGCAAAGTGAAACTTTGAATTTGTGTACTGTATTTCTATTATTTCGTTCTTCCTTGTTGAAATTATGTGGCTGCAAACAATTAATCGTTTTCATTTTACAGTGTTTCTAAGTAGTCAGACCACATCTACAAGAAATTTTAATTTGCAAGTCATTTGGCAAACAGCAGGTTTTTTTGCCTTGTTACAGATAACTTCCCTTCTCTTTATGTTCTCTTATAATCCTTCTCATCATTGTATAAGAGTGCCTTGCAGTAGTGTATCTAATGAACTTTTTTGTATTTGCCACATTTGTTCTTTGAATCCCACCTTGGAAGGGAGTTTGTTTCAATGTATTTTTGAAGGTAATGTATCTGCAGCAATATGTTGAGGAAACATTTTGCAGGTGGAGTAGAAGCTAATATGACTTGTACTACTTTCTGATATCTTTGTACAATGTGTCAACTGGGTTCGAACACTGCCGGTGTAGGGGGGTGGGCATCCACAACCTCTCTGGGCAACCTGTTGCAGTGTCTAACCACCTTCACAGTAAAGAATTTCTTCCTAATCTAACCTAAATTTCTTCTCTTTCAATTTGTACCCATTACTCCTTGTCCTTATCACTGCAGTTCCTGATGAAGTGTCCCTCTCCAACTTCTCTTTAAGCCCCCTTCAGATACTGGAGGGTTGCTGTGAGGTCTCCATGCAACCTTTTCATCTCCAGGCTGAACAGCCCCAACTTCTTCAGCCTGTCTTCATAGGGGATGTGCTCCAGCCCTCTTGCCAACTTCATGGCCCTCCTCTAGACTTGCTCCAAGAGTTCCATGTCCTTCTTGTGTTGGGGGCACCAGAATTGTGTGCAGTACTCCAGGTGGGGTCTCACAAGAGCCGAATAGAGGGGGAGAATCATCTCCTTTGACCTGCTGTCTCCACTCCTTTTGATGTAGCCCAAGATTCAGGATTATTATTAGATATTGCAGGATTATTGTTGTGTCTGACACTACTTATCTATCTATACGTGTGAACTTAAACTGGAGGGAAAATCCTGGTCTGTACACAAGTCCTGTGTGATAGGTGATCTAGGAAATAATGAAGTAAGGCTAACAGTTACAATGAATCTGCTGAAAATCAGATTATGTATTGACATGGAATTCTCAGTTACGCCTATATTGTTAATCACTAGTTACCCAAAGCACAAGGACTCAAAGGAAAGTCCTAAAAAGAACAATGACTGAAATTACTAAAATTCAGAATATTTGCCAAATTTTTTTGAATAATGTGATAATTATAACTTTTTAAAATTATATAATNGCATAATTGAGGTAAAACATAGAGAAGTCTTTGTCTTCTACTTTTAGAATCACAATAAGACCTGAAATGTTTAGGTAATAACAAAGCATGTGCTTCACAAGAACTTTTAGTATAGATTACATGTCTGTTCAGAGCACAGAAACGTCCTGAAGAAGTTGTTGAGAGGGGAGTGGTAGTTCATTATCAGTCTTTGCAGTTTACAAATATTACTCAGGAAACATGGAAGAGTTTTGTGGAAATCTCTTCAACACTTTTTTCCCCCAGGTTTTAGTTTCAAGGGCCAAACAAATGTGAAGTCCAGAAATGTGTAGGAAAGGAGAGATGAGTCAATAAAAACTGGAAATCTTGTAGGTGTTCCTTTTTTTTTTTTTTTCTAGAAAGCTCTTTGGCAAGAGTAAGAACATACGTTTGATTTGTATGCTTGTAACATTTGGGAAGTGTGATATCATGAAAATTTAAATACATAGCATCTTCAAACACAAGACTTTGTCATGTGCTTGTCAGGATTTTAGGTTTTAATGTTGACAGGAAATGCTGAGATTAAGTTTCGTATTGCCTGCATAAATATGGAGAAAGATGGTTGAAAAGTGCTGAGAAGATAGATGCAAAATTATTTTTGTCTCAAAAAAATCAATGGTTTGGGGTTGTGGGGTTTTTTGTTAGGAAGTCTGTAGAGGAGAAAGCAAGGACTATACAGTCTTTGATTTGCTTTACAAAATGTAGGTTTTAGCCTTTAACATGATTTCAGTTTACCGGAAGATATATTGTCAGTTGAACTGAAAGTAAACACTAATAATTGTTTTGGTCATAATGTCTTCATGTTGTGTGCTCTCTTGTACTACCTGTATCTGTGTATTTAGCTCATTGCTCTAGCTAAAGTATTTTTATTATTTCCAGAATTTAATTTGATATTTAGAATTTTTTTGATGATGTGTTACAAAAATGCAAACAAATTGCACAAAAAGGAAACCAGTTTCTGACAGAATTCTGCTTTTCTAGTTATTGCTTGGTTCTCTCAAGCAAGACAGAACCCAGCATCTTCTGGACCAAAAGTTGCAGTCACTGGCTTTTTGCTCTTGACAGGTGAAGCACATCCTGTTATCTGAGTATTTTCTTTTCATGAAGGATTTTGTAACTTTCACTGTCCACTTTGATTTTCTCACTTAACTAAATAATATTCAGTGGCTTTCCCTGTTCAGTATTGAATTATGACAAACTATATTCTGCTGCTGATAAAGCTGTGCTGTGTCTTCCTGAGCAATGAAATGAAGCTCATGTGCACAGAGGCATGTCACAAGCTGGCTGTTTGTCATATTTCAGACTTCAGTTGATGTTCAGCAGTGCTAAACTGACACTGTGTTAGGAAGTTGAGTTAGTTTAGAATTCCACTTCTCTTTTGCTTTCATTTATGCAAATCTTAAAATTTGAGGGCTTTTTTTATCGTGTGTCTCTTTATAAGCTTTAAAGGTCTTGGTATCAGAGACCTGAGGTTCAGGTGTGGAATTTCTTTTCATAACTTACTTACAACTAACAAGTCTAATATCCTTAAATGGTCAATGCCATCAACTGGAAAGTAGTTGGAATTAGTTTGCTGCTGGTGACTTCTTGTAATAGTACATAGGAGCCTCGGGCACAGCACAGGCCCAAACCCTTTTGGAGCAAGTAATAGGCAGCCAATGGAAAAAGAATATAGCACTTAGACTCATAGTCCAGAAGGTAAAGTACTGTTTCTTTCATAAGACTACTGAGTATGAGAGTTGAAATTGAGTGCCACCTGTTGATCCAATCATGGAATAGTCTGGGTTGGAAGGGACCTTACAAATCATCTAGTTCTAACCCCCCCTGCCATGGGCAAGGACACCTTTCACTAGACTAGGTTGTTCAGAGCCCCATCCAGCCTGGCCTTGAACACTTGCATGGATGGGGCACCTGCAACTTCTCTGGGCAACCTGTGCCAGTGCCTCACCACCCTCACAGTAAAGAATTTTTTCCTAACATGTTGTCTAAACCACCTCTCCTTCAGTTTGAAGCCATTCCCCCTTGTCCTGTCACTACTTGCTCTTGTAAATTCTCTCTCCTCATATTTCTTGGAGGCTCCCTTTAGGTACTGGAAGGTTGCAATTAGGTCACCCCAAAGCCTTCTTGAATTTTCCAGGTTGAACAAACCCAGTTCTCTCAGCCTTTCCTCATAGGAGAGATGCTCCATCCCTCTAATAACCTTGATGTCTTCTTCTGGACCTTCTCCAACAGGTCAATGTCCTTTCTGTGCTGAAAAATGATGAAAAATAAATGGTACTGCATCATGAAGAATGAGTAGGAAATATTTCAGACATTCAAGTTGAACAGTAGTTTTTGGAGGGTATCTTCATGTCTCCTTTCAGGACTTACCAGTCCCTTAGTATTATCTGATCAGCTTTTTTGTATTTGCTTGTAATAAGTATTATAGGTCAGTTGTGAAAATCATGTTGCTGCTTAAAATGAATATCTGTTTGACTCCTTAGTTGATACTACACTTCACTAAGGAACAAATGATAGGTTTTAAGTTCACTGTGGCTGGTTTTTGAGATGTATGAACAGTGGTTTGCTAACAGAAGAGTAACAGATTTTAAATGCAGATACCGAAGGTTATAGGTTCTAGAGGAGGAGTATGAAACTCAGAGGAGTACAGAATAAAAATTTGAAGGCAGCAGGATATTTTTATGTTTAAGATTTTTTTTCAGACATCTTGATTTAGAACACAGATGATTTTCTGAGATACTTCATATGAAGACTTTATACACTTTCACATTTTCTAGGACATACGAAAAGCTGTTCAAGTTTCATGGAATACTTCAGAACATTTTTCAAATATAAAAATTTTTGATGTTCTATTCTATACTTGCTGTTTTTTCCCTTAGGAGGGGAGATTTTCTTTCCTTTTGTTAATCTACATCTATTATTTTTGAGTGAAACTGCATGCATGTTTCCATGTTATAGGAGTAAGCAATCATGTTGCATAAAAATCAGACCTTTAAAATCCCCATCTGCGAGTTTCCAGACTTCTCCATTTGTTTTGTTAATGGCTGATACTGCTTTATGGCTATCACAAAAATGTTTTGCTCCTTTGTCAGGTGATTGACTACCAGTAAGTGTATGTGCAAAAGTGTTTATGTAAATAGATAAAGAGGAGAGGAAAAATGGAAGCTCTTTGGATAATGGTGTTTCATTGCATTCCAGCAGTCATCAGCAGTTATTTAATATTGAAAACTGGTTTAGTTGCTGGCTTTATGAATTGTATAGAGGACTAAATGTGTCCGTATGGACTTTCTAAAATGTTATTAGCAGCTTCTAGAATTAAAATTAATTAGGATTTATAGCCTACAAGGAAATATACTAATTTGTGTTCAGAGTGAAAGTGATTTTTGATGGACAGTAAAGGTCAAAGTTCATAATTTTTCATAATCTTTATGAACAGCGTAATGGTACTGTGTAAATATAACTAGTATGCATTTAAAAAAAAAAAAAACACTGATGAAAAGTCAATATACTAAATAGCTCTTATTACAGAACGGCAAATTACTGAGAGTAAAATTCCAATTACTTACCTAAAAGAGCTTTTCAAGATAGTCTTCCTTTGCCAGGGTGTCAGATTTAACAAGCTGAACTAAATCCAGTGCATTAATCAGCTCTTTCAATTTATTACTTGCCTAAGAAGATTAGGGCAATTAATATGTGTTTAATTAGAGTCCCTTGCAGATCTGGTAAAATACATGCAATCTATAATTGCTGACTTCTTACTCAATTTTAATTTTTGGTAGTCTTAATTACCTGCACTTTTTGAAAATTTAATTATTCGTTGAAACCAGCAAAGTTTAAATTTATGATGTCTAGCAAAAAAAAAAAAAAAGGCAAAAGCCTAGTGTTTCATGTAGTGTTTGCTGAAATTTAAATAATAGGGATGTAGCATCACAATAGTTTTCTAGGTTTTTTTGTTCTGTGACATACTTCTTTTTCTCCTTTGTGAGAAAGGAGGAATGGTTGGGGAAAAACAGGGCAAAGGCCATATATTAATTAGCAAGTAAGCAAACTACATATTTCAAGAGATAGCTGATGATGAAAGGGACACTGCCATATAACTAGCTTCAAGATAATACTTTGTCAGAAACTACAGCGGAAAAAGATTCTGTTTTCATATTTAATGCATTTATGCTATTAATTGGAATACTTAAATTCTGATCTTTAAAGGAGAAGGAAAAAACTGTAGAGATTTTATTTTCCTATACCTGAATCACTTAGTCATGTTGGTTTTGTAATCCTTGGTATGTGGGTTTCTTTTTTACACACCAAAATTGAGAAATAGTTGAGATTGGGTAATGGGAAACATGGTTCTGTTGCATGATAATTTTTGGACTCTACCATACTTGTGATTCTGCACTGCGTAGTTGTGTTTTTGGAGAAAAATATAGTTATCCTAGGTCTTAAATATTCATGTGAGCAAAAGGTTCCAAGAACATTGCTTTTAGAAATTATTTACAAATTGCAGTGTATCATCTGAAGCAAGAATAATACACACATCTGTCTATTCCATGTTAACTTTCCCAGTTAGCCTTTCCTTTCCTGTGACTTTCCCAAGCCTCCTTGTTTTACTCACTTGTTATATTTTGTCTGTTACAAGGTAAGTGCTTCTAGAAAATGACGTTGTTGGTGCATCTCTTCAGGCTGTGTGGCTCCAGTGTATTTATTCAGTGCTGAAGCAGTGTGCTTGTTAATAATAGATCGTCATGGCAGGAAGACACCTGCAGGCTGTTGTATTCAGCATTGTTACGCAAAGTCGCTTAATATCCCCATCTCCTCTTGATACCCCTAGTTTCTTTGAAGGAAATTTTTATTGTATATGTTCTAAATCTTACAAGTTTTGGAAATAGATTGTTTCTTGAAGTTATTTTTGAGAAAGCATCCTCTCCACCCCTGAAAAAAAATCCCAAACAAAAAAAAACAGCAATGAAAAATTAGGAAATGCAGGAGACATCAGTATGTCCTCTTTAAATATACTGTGTTATTTGTGCTATGTGACTGAAAGCTGCTTCTGTCTGCCAAACAGCTTCCTGGCATTTGGAAGAGGTTCTATCTAGGAAGGAGTGGAGGGGCAAGACAAAGGGTTCAGTGTTGTGGGCTACCGAGGTTAGGCATTTACACAGTAAAAGTTCTTGCTCTTTTTCTTTGTGAGTCATGGCAAACTAGCAAGAGTTCAGGCTTAATCATCCTTCAGCAGTTGGTTTTAACATGTTTCAAGACCTTTTTTTTTTTTTTTTTTGTATATTATTTGTATTTTGTATGTATCTGTAGTATATTTTAGTGTTATCTATATAGAAAGTCATGATCTCCACACGGAGGTGCAGGCATGGGGACAAATGGTAACAATAAATAAAACACAAAAGGCATTAACTAACAAAATGATGTAGACTCCTAGTGTTACAGTATTGGTGTTAACCTAGATTTTAGTAGTGATGTAATAGGCTTTCTGGGAGAATCTTAGGGTTGTTGTGAGGTAAGAAAATAAGGCTTAAAAGCTTGGAAAGGTGGATGTCATTTATAGTAGTCCTAAACTGGATTGTCCGCAGTTCAAATGTAACTTGTAATTTACATGTTGAAATACTACCATGGGCTTATATTTTGCAGGTATTAATAGAAATTAGCAGTCTTGTAAATAACTGTTCCAAAGGTTTATTATGAGAGGTACAATTTAGGATGAGCTTACTGGTTTTGTTTTTGTGTGTAGAATTGATCACTAAGAAAAATATGAAAGCCTGACAAATGGAAGGGTCTGCGCTGTGCCCTATTAGAAGTACTTTTGATGTTTAGGGGGAAGGAGATGTTGTGGGGGTTGTTTGTCTTGGGACCTTTCTGTAGTCAGAGACATTGTGCAGTCATCATTTCTACTGACATGCAACTTACTTGCTTAGTGAGCTCTAATATGATCAGTGCTGTTTCTGTACTCAACATTTACGAGTTTGTTAACCTCTAGTTTTGGATTTTGTGTATTTGTGTGGGGTTGGGTTTTTTTTGTTTGTTTGTTTGTTTTTTTGTTTTTTTTGGTGTCATGTGCATATAATTCCTATTAGAATGTTTTGACTGCAGTCAGAGATACAGTTTGGTTTCATTTTTTGCTTTCCAAGGTACTGCTTTGACCTTACAACTTTTCAGCTCGTGTCTGGCATCTGTATCAGGACTGCCGGTTGTGCAGCTTTTCATGTCTATCAATTTAGTCTGGGTACTATGCATCCATAGACTTTTTAGACTTTTTTTTGTTCAGTACAATACTAGTTCAACTAGTTCAGTGTAGATCAGCTTTTAGTATGCTACTTCAATGCATTTGCACACTCCATGGAACAGCAGAACTTTTGTTATAGGTTATATATGCAGCTCTTGCAGTTAATGCAAAGCTCTCTCTGTCACTGCAGTGCTTGCATTTCAAGTTTCACTTGTCCCTTTTCCTTGATTATAACTATTTCATTTTCTTGGCATTTCGAGAATTTCAGCTAAACTAGTTGACAAATAGTGAGGTAAAAAGTAAATAGTCATTAATGCAGTGTTTTTATGTAGTGTAAGATTTAGAGACTATCTACAAGTTCTTCAAAATCATGGCCTTTGGCTGGTTTACAGTGACTGGCTTAGGAGTGTGACAGCAAGCAGTGCAACTAGTTATTAGCCACTTAAGTGCCTAAGTTCTACAGTGATGATTTATGTACAATATTGAAAAGCCACGTTACCAAATTATAGGTTCCTAAACCTAGACAGGAATTTTCAGTACCTGTTACTGAGTGAATAGGCATTATTCTGCTGTTGCTTTTCTGACAGAGCAAACGCCACAATCACAGTTGCTTTGAGTGTTAGCTATTTAAATGGAGGGAAAAAAATCAGTTGGAAAGTTAAAAATTAACTAACTGCTTTTCATTGTAGGCAAGAAACGTTGTGGTGAATATTGCAGAATTAAAAAAAACCCACCAATTTGGAAACATTGGAAAAAGTGTGTTAAGTGTAAAATAACTTTAATTTAAAAAAAAAAATCTATTTGAAAGTCTTTTGTGCTCAGTGTCTTAGCCAGTTCCTTTATTTAGAAATTGACTGGAGTAGGGGGTTAAGTATTTTAGAAACCTCAAGGTGGTTTTGCTTCCTATTTTTTCTGTACACCTTATATTAAAACAAATAAGGAACTCTGAGAAATCATTATAAATGAAGTGGTTTACAGAGGGAGACACAATGTTGTGATATGTTAAAAATAAGAGAATCTGAATGTGTATTTAAATAACTGCTGACTGTGGGGTAAGAAAAAAAAATACTAAAATACTTATTGCCTCAAGATCCACCTGACCCACTGTGCCAAAAAGCAACTGTCTTTTCTTTTTGTGGTGGAATTCTGTACTGAGGTGAAAGGGGAGAGATTTAAGTGGATTGGCAGAAGAGCCAGGATTAGTAATGGCAACACAGGATGCCTTTAACACTCGATAAACCTCATCGTCAGCTGGTGTTGAATGCATTTCAGGAATACAGTGACCTTCACTGGTTACTATTGAGTTTACAGGAAAAGTGCTGAGATAGGTTCTTCCATATGCTGATTTTTGCTGACAGCTTATAAAAATTAAGTGCAAAGAAGGGTTAAGAAGCATTGAAGTAAAAGTAGCAAGTTGTACTGTGAAGTATTTAATACTAGTGCAGGTGTGGATTGACTGTATTGTAGGCTGGAGCCATTTATTTATTAAAAGGGAGTTGATACATAGCACTGTGAAGTTTCTCATCTTTCCTGGCCAGTGTCATATGTCTGCATTTGGTTTACAGTGGCATCATCCACAGATTATGTTTGTCCCTGGTTTTTAACCTTCACGGTAAGCGTCCCAAAAGAATTGCAGATTCTCTTTCTAATAAACTACAAGTGTCTAGATTACCCTTTTATTTTTATTTTTTTTCTTTTCTGAGTGCCGGTGTGATTAGAAGCTAAATAGTTTCACATGTGTATGAGAGGCAATAACAGGTACAAAGGGACGTGCCTAAAAATCTTAATGATGAAACAGTCTTCATTAGCAGTCTATGAATGGACAAAAGTGAATTTTACTCTGGAATAACTAGTGCAAAGTAAATATATTATTCTTAATTAGATGTATTCCTGTTCAGGAATGTGTTTTGATATTTTGTTGTTTTGCAGTACCTGCTGCAATATCTTTCAGCAAGATTTCCATTGAATTTTACACGTGGAAAGTCCTAGCTAGTAACCTGGAACAAACTAAAATTGTTAGCACATTCTATATTTATACAGTACATCATCAGGTTCCCAGAATATTGCTTTTTAAACCTTGGTATATGCTTCAAACTATTTTGCATGACTGCAATCCCTTTGGCTAGAAGTGAAGCCACTAATACTGGCTTGCTTAAAAAGAAAAAACCCAAAACAAACAAAACACCAAAAACAAACCCCAAATCCCTTGCTAATAAATAAGTAGTTCAAGAGTAGGAAAACAAGGTGTTGAAATAGTTACCTACTTGAGGTCTCTGCTGAATAGATGTTGACTATATTGGCAAATGGATCAAATACAAAGCTTACGCATGGATATGCCTACATAGATTAAACCTGCATTTTTTTCCTCTGGACAGGTTGGTGTTATAGTTTGATTATTATTATTCATAAAGGTTTTGTTTAGGGAAGCCTTTCTAAGTTTGCAGACTTTTTTTTTTTTNTGATTTGTTGAAGCAATATAATAAACATTATTTCTGCCATATAAACCCAGGAAATTATTACTGTTCATTAGCAGGCAATATGTTGGAATTAGCTACTGTGAAATGCGGTATGGAGTTTGTGTCTGTTATGCAGACTCTTGTCTAGCAAATGCTACTATGAAGCCTTTGGAGTTTAGTTGAGTAACAGGCCCTGATACGTTTGTTGTGGGGGTTTTTTTTCTTTTTTTTTTTTTTTTTTTTTTTTTTTTTTTTTTTGTGGTGGTTGTCT